>JAQZBX010004549.1:40874-59809 GCA_029593785.1 Cabassous unicinctus | reverse complement strand
TTTTTTTTCATAGCTCAAATTCCTCTCCTCACATCTCCAGCCCCTTTCTGACTCCGCAGCGTCTCTTTGGATTCTTGGGGGGCTCATCGCCTTGGCTGGACAGGGGCCCGGGGTTTATGAGGCAGTGTGGGTGGGGTCCCAGCTCAGTTCAGCCACTGCTCAGCCAAGGTTTTCACCCGTCAGGCGGATAGGCTGATAGCCTCGCAGGGGTGTGTGATAGGAAGGCGCTGGGCCTCCAAGTTTGGTTATGGAGGTGAGAGCACAGGCAGAGCAGGTGCCCAGCGTGGTTTGTGGAGGACGATGGACAGGGAAGCTGGGGCTCCCAGAACCTTCTCGGCCGCAGAGTTTCTTCGCGACATTGCTCATAAAACCGCTGGCCCTTGACAATCCCCTGATGGCACGAGCTGGGCAGCCATCCCCACCCTCAGAAGGGTGACCAGAGTGGTGTCACCTTGCTGGGGGAGTCTGTCTGCATTGACACCCCTTGTGACCCCTTCTGGGGTTGGTGCCTGGGTAGTATGGTTTGGGGGTCCTTTCAGCATGGCTGTGCGGGCATGAGCTTTGAAATCTATTAGGGTGACTCTAGGAGTAGTGACAAACCCTCAGCTTCAGTGGCTTGGCACAGGAGATGTTTATGTCTCGTTCAGGTCAGTGGCAGGCTCCCTCCAGGGGGTGTTTTAGGGATCCGGGCTCCTTCCAGCTATGGCTCTGCGTCACCTCCAGCTTGGAGACCTCTGTGTTTAGGTGGAGGGGAGAGAGGGGGCTGCCCCCCTTAGCCCAGAAGCGACACAGCACTTCCACTCACGCTTTGTTGAGCTGGGGCCTGGGAATTGTAATCCTGTGGACGAGTCTATGCTACGAAAGGGAGAGCAAGACTTTTGCTGACAGCTACCTTCTCTTCCCACAATAACCAGGTAGACTTCCAAAGCCTCAATTTCCTCATCTGTAAAAGACAAAAAAGAGCCAACCTCGGAGGGCTATTGTGAGGATCAGAAATATTGTGTGTAATGTGACCAGCGGCCGACACAGAGCAGGCAGCCAAACCGCAGCAGCAAGAGGGGCCTCCGGCACCAGTCGGAGCAGGGGGTCTAGGCCCCCACGTCCATGCCCACACCCCTGCCTAAATATCTTTTGCTATAACTATCATGCAATATGTCTTCTGTATTATGATTATTATGTAAATGCAAGTACACCTCATGATTATTATGTCATATGTATTAAGTATCGTGAATATTATGTAAATGCGAAAGAATGTCCCGCTCTAGCTTATGTCTCATGGATTAAATATTCCAAGGGCATTGGCATAAGCTTTTAAATATTTTTCCATTGTTTGCTGTCATTTAAAAACGCTTTTGCTATCAAAGCTATATAGGTCTTTGCAAAAATTGCCAACACATAGACAGATAGAAAATGGAGCTTAAAAGCTGCCTCCCTAACCCCAGTTCCCCCTCCCCTACCATTCCTACTTTGGATAAGTAACCATCATTAACAGTCTTGGTAAAACCTTCCCGAAGTCCTGTGTGCTTATATGCAAACATGTATACGTTCTTTTTGCAGAAAAGCAAATCATACTAAAATGCTATTTTGCAGCTCCTTATTTTTTTCTTATTTTCACATCTGCTCTAACTCATTCTTTTTAACAACTACACAGTATCCAATAGTGAGGTTGAGCTTCAGTTTATTTAACCATAGATGAGAGCTTTCGTATTAAGTAAAAAGGCACCGGACAATTCTTTTCTCCAAGTGAGCTGATGACTCCCTTCTCAAATTTATGTTTCCACAAATCAAAGGTACCCCCAAAAGCACATTCCATTATGGGTGCAACCAAAGTCCACCTGCTTCTCACTGGGGCACCCCTCAAGTCCTAGGAAATGGACCAGCCTTGTTCAAAAGCTCCTACTAGTTCTAGCAGGGATGAGGCCATTGGGATGGAATAAGGCGTCAAAGGGCCTACAGGCCACCCTCCCCTGTGCCCGTAGCATCAAGCTGGTTCAAATTAGGAAAGACATTGGGGATGCTTGGTCAGTTTTAGGGATTTGGGGATGCACGTGGGGAAGACTCTCACCCCACCTTCTTTACCCTGACCCACAGACCCCAGAACATAAAATGAGACCCTTCTGTTGCTTAATTCATGTGGATTAAGACTTCCTTCCTAAGGTGGTGAGAAAATCACGAGGTTCTTGCAGCTTTGCTGTGGTCCCAGACAGGCAGTTAAGCTCCCGGGCCTGGGAAAATGATTTTGTGCTCTACTGCCCTGGCCCAAGATGGGGGAACCCACCTGACTTCAGCCCGCAAGTAGGATTTTCCAGTTATTCACATGCCAACTTTTGATGTCTGTTTCTGCGTCTTTCCAGACACTACTTATCATTTTTATTTAATATGTGTGTATTTAAACAATTTTGCTTAAAAACTTACAATCTATTTTAGATCCATCCTAAGCAAAGTCTAGAGTCACAGGGTGGATATACTGGTTATATTTTTTACTAATACCCATTACAACTCCAATCTCCACCAGTGCCACACTTTGGGAATTGCTGCCCTAGTATCTCCTGTGTCTTTCTCAAGGGAGATGTGCTCCTTTGAGCAATTGAAGAGGAGACCCTTTAGAGATCTTTGGAAAATGTAGGATTTGTGTTACAAGATACACCCTCTGTTTGTTCTCTGGCACTAGCACAAGAAGATATTTTTGGCCCCAGTGATCCTCACGGAATGCTTTTCCCTTTTTCCAGAAAGGAAATAAATGCCTCCATTCCTAATTACCACTGAGGAGAAGTAGTAAAGAGGGAGGAGGTGTCCAGGGACCAGACTCCTACTCTAGCAGATGGAGGGACATTTTATTGCCTGACATGTACCGGGCCAGGCTCACATTAGTCCTATTTTTAGACTTTCTGGATGATTTTGTGAATTTAGCCTCCTTTTCAACAGATCATATTAATGAACTGCAGATGGGTCCATAATTGATTCCTTTCTATCACAATTATTTCACATGCAGGCAAATGCACTGAATGTCCCCTTGGTGAATAGTTACCGAGTTTCTAAAATCCTGCTAGGTCTGGGAATGGGTTTTCTTTTTGGCTTGGGCATCAGAGGAAAAATTATTCAAGATGGGGTCACCGGAGCATTTGCTGGATTCACATTTGCTGTCCTTGGCAGTTATATTTGGAATGTGGGCATCTTGGTGGCTCTGTATTTAGTTACACCGAGGTGATAATACCTATTATTATTGAGGCAAGGGCTACATTACTGGGTGGCATTTAGAGACATTTCCACCGTGTGTTAAATAAGAGATCCATTTTTCTATCAGTCGACCCAAATGATTCCTCTCTTCTCTTGGCCGCACCTTAAATTGTTTCTGTATGTCTGGGGCTTGGTAGATACATATATTTGAAAGTTTTTATCATAGTAACAAATATACAACTCTAAACTTCCCTTTTTAACACCATTCAAGTGCTCAATTCAGCAGTATTAATTACATTCACAATGTTGTGCTACCATCACTGATATCCATTACCCCTACTTTTTCAGCACCTCAAAGAGAAACTCTTCATTCATTAAGCTATAACTCTGGTAACCCCTGCCCCTGGTAACCTATGAACCTATAAACTGTCTGTCTCTGTGAGGTTTGCTTCTTCTAGGTATTTCATATCTGTGAGATCATAATATTTGTCTTTTGTGTCTGGCTTATTTCACTCAACATAGTGTCTTCAAGGTTCATTCATGTTGTAGCATGTATCAGAACTTTATTCCTTTTTACGGCTGTGTCATATTCCATTGAGTGTATACACCACATTTTCTTTATCCATTCATCTGTCAGTGGACACTTGGGTTGCTTCTACCTTTTGGCTATTGTGAATAATGCTGCTACAAACGTTAGTGTACAAATATCTGTTTGATTCCCTGCTTTCAGTTCTTTTACGTTTATACCAAGGAGTACGATTGCTTGGTCATATGGTAACTCTAATTTCAATTTTCTGGAAGGCGCTTTTATTTTAAATTCAGCAGACTTTTTTTTTGTTTTCCCCCTCTGACCCCCCGTAAAATCTGGTCCATCTTGATTCAGTGTGCCACACACTGGGTGGGTTTAGTATTGTGTTTCAATATAAACTTGCATCCACAGTAGTGCAAGGCACTGTCCAGTAAGACCTCAGAAAGCACCGATGTTGTTAACAAAGAGTTGTTATCCTTAACATTTCAGAGAATGAAGACCAAATCAGGCTGGGCATTTAATCACTTGACTGATGCAGGGAACCAAGTGGAGTGATAAAAACAGAAGACAAAGGTTTCCCCCATGTTCCTGCTCCAACCACGCATGTGTCTGTTTTGTGGTGGGTATTCGTTTACTGACGCTGCGGAGCTCTCAGTCTTGCCAGTCGTCAAGCGGGAACTTACCCACCTTCCATCCGACTTTGTGTATCATCTAGAAAACCAGTTTTCCCTCTGGAGCTGGAGTCTCCAGCCATCCAGAATACATGTGGTCACCTCCTTCATACCTCAGATGTTTTGTATCAGGAAACAATTTAATTTATGTCTTTATTTAGATGAAAATATAATTTGAAAGTTGAAGCTTCTGGGTAAAATATAACTTCATTTCCAGGTCAGAAAATTTTACTATTTTTATCTGTCCTCAGGGGTTATTCAGCCTCCTACTCATTATTGCACATGGTAGAGAGCTACCTGTATTATTTTCATATACTTTGTCTTAATTTGCCGGGGCTATGATGACAGATTGGTCTAAGCAACAGGAATTTATTGTCTCACGGTTTTGGAGGCCAGAAGTCCAAAATCAAGGTGTCGGTGGAATCGTGCTCCCTCTGAAGTCTTGGTGTCCTGGTGGTGACTTGCTGTTCACGTCCCGTCTCTGCACCTGCCATGTAACCGTCTATGTCCTTCTGTCTCCTATGCCACCATGTACACGTTTCCTCTGCTTACAGGGACTCCAGCCATGTTGGATTCACACCCACCTTGAGTCAGTTTGGCCTCAACTTAATTAATAACATCTTCAACGATGCTATTTACAAGTGGGGTCCCATCCACAGAATCAGGGCTGAACACTCGAATATGTCTTTGCAGGGGATGGAATTAAATCCATAACACTGTTCAACAACAAAATCAAAACTCAGGTTATTTCAGCCTTTTGGATTTAAAAACTTCTGTTCACAAATATATTCTGGGATATCCTTCAGAAAGGGCCAAAACCTCCACCGATTCACTTGGTCTCTTAAAACATTTACAAAGTGATGATTGGACAAAGCACTTTGTAATGAGTCTTCCTGGCTTTGAGATGAAAAGACAAATGGGAACTGCCATTTGGAATGTAGTCTGAGGTTGTTCGGTGCATGGGACGTCTCTGCCTGGCTGCTATCTTCAGGCATTACAGAGACATGTGAATGGAAGCACCCGCCGTGTTCTTCAGTTCCTTCAAGTCCAGTTCTGATGGACTTGAGTATTGTAGAGACTTGTGCCTAGGGAAATACAAAGCCCATACCAAGAAGTGAACCATTATTTTCATTCTTCCTGAACTGGACTATGGGGTCCCTAACAGCTACGTGTCAACTGGCTTTTGGGTAGATGGCCATCAGTCAATCCTGTTTGCTGACCGTAATTCAATCCAGGCACCAGCATCTCTAGAGCCCTACGTCAAGGCTCAAGGCAAATTGCTCTACACTCTAGGCCTTGTTTTTGTCATCTCTAAACCATGGAGTTTAATGAGCTAACATTGTGTGGTTTGGTCTAGTTAGGGGATTTCCAACCCTGCTGGTAAAGGGACTTAATATTTGTCTAGCTCCTGAATTTGAGAGTTTACTGACTTGAGAATTATTGTGGATCCTGAGTAGACCTTAGAAGACACTAGGTAAGAGGAAGGGGGGTGATAGGGATGCAGTTTTATCATTGACTTATAAATACATACTATTAGGTTTAATTCCTAGTTCTTTTCTTTAAAAGATTTTTTAAAGCTCACATTTGGCTTCTGTGTTTGAAATGAAGCACCACATTCATTTTTTTGGAAAAGGCCTTTCTTTAAATTGCTCTTTCCTTCAATTTACCATTGGAATCAAGTCCCTCAATGGGTGAGAGGACTTGGTGGTGCCCCCTTCCAGGTGCATCATATTTTGATGAAATCAACATGGTAGAGTGGCCAAGGTCCTCAGACCACCTGGATGAACTCCACTGGGCTGGCAGGTAGATTTTCCTTACTGTTCAAATCATAAAGAAGCTGAAGAGTGAATGAGCTAATTGCCCATGGCCTCAGGGTATGGTTCTCGTCATTTTGTTAACTGGAAGGAGTTTTGCAGATTAGGATCAGCATTTGGAGTGGCCTTTAGAAATTTGTAAAGTAGGTAGAAATTAGGAAGTGGTGTTTGTAGAATTCTGAGTCAACTGGACCAGATTAAAATCTCAGTTTGGCCTAACACTAGCTATTTGACCTTGGGAAATTTTCTTACACTGAGGCTCAAGTTTTTCATCTGAAAAAAAAAAAAAGGAGCATGATAATGCCTGTCTCATAGAATTATTGTTAGCCAAAATGAGATAATATACAAAAAGCACTTTGCACAATGTCTGGGATATCACCAGAATACTGGAATAGTCCCAGTAAATGCTAGTTCATTTCTCCCTTCAAATGCAGAGGGAAAACTGCTTGACCATGGCTTTGCCTCAAGCGCCATCTCTCCTGAAGTAGCCCCCTTGGCTAGTTTCACTTGGGTTGAGACAGGCAGTACTAAAATAGTATCTTTTCTCTGAAAATGGTTGCTCAGACCTAAGATGCTACCCCACCTCAGTGCTGCTTTTTAGCCTCTGAGCAGCCAGTGTCTTGATTACCTTGGCATTAGGGGGCTGACCTTGATTTACTTTTCCTGTAATTGGGCGAGATGGGCTGCACTGTTCCCAAATGCCCATGTAGAGCTGTTAAACAAAGTTATGGAAAGGGACTGTGGTCCACAAGCCATCTCTCTTTGCATCTTCTTCTACATTAGCAGTAGTTGTAACAATCAGTTAATCAGTTCATCAATAAACAAATAAAGAGATTTATTTAAGTCTTTAAATAAAATATAAAGTTTTCTATGTGCCAGGCAATGTGCTAACTGCTCTTCCAGCATTAATTCATTTCATCTCAGCTCCATTGCCAGTGCTCATTAAGCATGTGATGACGTGTGTGTTCTTACAGCAGCCT
Source organism: Cabassous unicinctus (assembly GCA_029593785.1). NCBI lineage: Eukaryota > Metazoa > Chordata > Mammalia > Cingulata > Chlamyphoridae > Cabassous > Cabassous unicinctus. The sequence goes on along the minus strand of JAQZBX010004549.1, from coordinate 52,638 downwards.
CTGTGTCCTGTGCTGCTTTTACCCCTGCCTTACAGGTGAAGGAACAAGACTGTGCATAGCTTTAAAGGGTGCAAGCATTTGGAAAAAGCCCATAGCTCCTGAATATAAAAGCAGAATTTAATAATAGTAGTAGACATGGAAAGTAAACACAATTAATACAATGAAAATCACCCTAAATCTCTTTAGCCAGTGAAGCCGCTTCACGTACTTTTTAGATGGACTCTAAGGGTGAAGATGCTGCTGCTAATGATATATATTGTAGATAAAGAATCTAAAGCTATGAGTGAGCAGTCCCATAAAAAACAGCAGAGCCAGGACTTATACCCAATACTTCCCTGTATTTCTCTACATCTCTAGTTGGCCAAAGACTTGAAGTCTAAATCTTGCTTGGATTTTGCCATTTCCTCTCCTGTCTCAGAGGAAGCCTTGAAGGACTTGGTCTGAAGGGACTGGGATGGGAGCTGGTGGGACATGCTGATCCCAGACACCTGAGCTGCCATCATCTGTGCAGCTGGCTGGGCCCATAGGGCAGGCTGGTCATTCTCACGTTTCCCACCTGTGGACTCAGATCCCTGGAGGCAGGGGTCAGCTAGAGTTATTATAAGGGGCCTGAATTCCACGTGCCCATGTAGCCTGAATACATAACACGGCTCACCCAACATGAACTACATTTTTCACTATATGTAGATGTTTATATTTTTTAAAAACACATATTTATTTGAAAATATAGCTAAATTTGTTACATACATTTGTCATTTTGTGTTTTGTTAACCAAGAAATTAAGCACACCACTATCATTGGGGCGTTTAAAAAGGGTTCCCATATTTAAGAATATAAGAGCTGCAACTAAAGGGGAAAGCCAAGGCCAAACTGCGATTAAACCCTATAAAGATCAGGCCCAGAGGAGCAGAGGCCAGCACCTACGGTGGGGTTGACAGTAGGAAATAGGGATGGCCTTATATCTAAAAGGGTGCTGAAACAGCCCACTCGTTTAGGGAGGCCCATGACTTGGAATTATGCTCATGAAATACCCACTTAATTTGCATATTTTAAAAAAATTACTTAAATTCATTTTCAGGTTGCTTCAGCCTAGTCTGCCTTTGGGTGGTTAGCTCAACAGAAATGGAGGTGTCAGCTTATTTTGTGCCTCTGGACTTCCAGGGATAAAAGAGTGATACACCGGTGTGATGCCAGATGTAGCACCCAATGTTGGGGTGAGTAAAGAGGCCAATGGAGGGGTGTGTGGGGCACCACTACATATTTCCCAGCCGAGAAGGGACCCCCATCCCACCCACTAACCTGTCACCCTGACGCCTCCCGTCTGTCACATAGTTGGTGTTCCATGCCCGTTTTCCCTGCCAGATTTTGGGCGTCATGGTCTGGGACTATGTCTGCCTTGTCTACAGCCTTATCTTCTGAGTCTAGCATAGAACGTGCTCCAAAGTATTTCTTGAATGAATGAATTTGTGAAGGGATGAGCACATTAATAGTTAAGTGTGACTGCAGCCTTAGAGATGGAAAGTTTTAGGGAGAGTTTAGAAGTGCAGATCACTATTTATTAAAAATGCCTATTCATTTTTTTTACTCTGTGGGGAGTTCTAGAAGGTCAGAGTGCTAAATAAAATACCTATATTTCCCCCGATTATAGAAACAATATATGCTCATTAAAAAATAATAATAATAAAAGGGATTGAAAAAATGGTAACTGTCCCTTATAATCACATCTCCACATCCGTCCTGGAGTACCTTTTTCCTAAGTATAGAGACAGCTACATGTGTGCTGTTTAGTCTCCATTTGCCCCCCAGTTCCATTCTCTGCCCTACTGTACGCCCCCAGAAGGCTGATTCCTTCAGTGGCATAACCCAGGCTCTCTGGCTGCCTGGCTGCCTGTTACGTTCAGCCAGTGGGGGGCAGGGGCAAGAGCAAAGCTTCTGGAAGGAGAAAGAAGTCAGGATGTGTGGCCCCTGTTCGCTCCCGGCTTTAGGGCTCATCTCTGGCAATAGCTTGTTCTCCCTGACTTCCCTTCCCACTGCTGGCCTCCTAATTCTAATTAGGTTCTACTTCTCGTCAGGCCCTGCAAACACGAGTCCCCACCTTGTTCACTAGGCACACGGGATTGCAGTGGCTTCCCACTGTTGCTAGTCTGGGCGTCTCACCGTCCCCTGGTTGTTCGCTAAAGTCTGCCCACAGCTCTTGAAGTGGTCCCTTCCCTTTGTATAAACCATGTGGGATGAATTCTGTTTCCTGCTGGGACCCTGATTGAAACAATACACGTCTATAGTTACATAAACGGGGTCATACTACACGTTGTATTTTATAATCTGCTTTTTAACGTTAACAATACTCTATTGTAGGAATCTTTGGGTGCCAGTAAATTCTATACTTCCTTATTATTTTACTTGATAAGATTTTCAATAGGATTTAATTAAATCCCACAGATATTGATTGAGTCCCCACCATGTGCACGGCAGAGTCCCTGCCCTTTGGAAGTTTACAGTGCTGTGTGGGCCTTAAGACAAACGTGGGCATAACAGGGTGGGAAATCGGGCGCGTCGTAAAGGAGATACTAGCTAGGAGACATGTGAGTTCAAAGGGGAGAGGGTGTGGTTGAAGGAGGTAACATCTGTGATATGCCAGGGGGATGGAAAAGACTTAAGACAAAGGAAACTGGGAGCCAGAAGACATCTCAAGCAGAGGGGATGACAAGAGGCAACTCCTAGAGCCAGAGCACACCTGGCTTTTTGAGTGAGGAGTCCAGTTTGGCTGAGCAGAAGGGTGAACTCCCCCAGTGTACTTTATTCATACCTCCAGTTTTCTGGGATTAATATTATTTTTTCACTTTCCCCTCTAGACTGTAATCTCTTTGAGGCCAGGGACTATTCCTGTACATTGTTTTATAAGCCTAGCCTATGGTAGGGATTCCAAACTAAAGTTTGCTGAATGAACGATGAATGGGCAACCTATGGTGGGAAGAGAAATGTGCTGCCAGATCTTGGTGGGTCTTGAGGGCCTCGCTGAGCCGCTTGTGGGCAACCCTCTGGACTTGGTTCCTCATGTTGACGTTCCCTCCCTCTTTTCAAAGACTCTGCCTCTTTAGGGTTAAACGCATCATTGAAAGGAAAATGCTCTGTGGGCAGGGACACTCTCTCCTGAGAGGGTGGGCCCCACTTTCCCTGTCTACTCATCCCTCTAAATGTGGGCCAGGTGCAGGGACACTGCCCCCCTTCGTGGGGATTTGGAAGGAGACGCACAGTGCTTCCGGTTCCCTGGCCAGGAACCTGACGGCAAGTGGTTTGTGGAATGAGGGCTGGTCTTCAAAATGGGGGACAAAACAAGAACTGAATCTCACTCTTCTACCAACATTAAAATATTCAGAGGGCCCGCTCTTCCCAATCCCCAGCCGCTTTCTCCTCTGGCCGATGCAAGGACAGCCTGAGAGCACCAGCTTTTGTCTCAAACACTGGCTTTCTCTCTCCTCTGTTTTCTTCTGCTCAGTAGCTAAGGATGTTGACGGCTGGGCAAGGGACTGTGACACAGCTTGGGATGCTTGTGCGGCTTTCGTGCATTTGGTAACTCTGTGTAGACGGTGACAGTGTAGCAACAACAATAACCAGCTGAAGCAGAGACAGACATCTTGGCATGAACATGGGCTTGGCCACACAGTGGTCACTTGTAAAATGGAGCTGGTAAAACCTACTCTCACAAGGTTGTGAAGATAAGGGAGAAAAAGGCAGGTGGAAGCACATAGTCCAATGCTTGGAACAGGGGCTCACTATATTTTATTCTCTCTCTCCCAACATGCTTTTACTCTATCTTTTTTATTCCAAAATCCTGTGGAAAAGACATTCATATTTCTTTGTGAATGATTATTTATTAATATCATATGCATACAAATTCCCTCAAAAGTGTATTAGCAGACAGGGGAGCAGATATAGCTCAAGCGCTTGAGGGCCTGCTTCCTACATGGGAGGTCCCAGGTTCAGTCCCCGGTGACTCCTAGAAAACCAAAACACAAAAAACAACAAGTAAAACAAATGAAAAAAAAACCAGCTCAGAAGAGCCGATGTGGCTCAGTGGTTGAGCTCCAGCTTCCCACACATGAGTTCCAGGGCTCACTCTCCCGCCTCGTACCTCAAAAAAAAAAAAGTATTAGCAGACAGCCAATTTGGGAAGATGTGTAGTTGGGGAGAAATCAGGTTTACCTTGCTTTCAGAATAATTCTTTATTGTCTCTTCATTCCCAATCCCTTGAAAGAAGGAAAGAAGGAAGGATGGAAGGAAGGATGGAAGGAAGGAAGGAAAGAAAGAGAGGAGAGGAGAGGAGAGAGGGAGGGTGGGGGAGAGAGAGAGAGAGAAAGAAAAGAAAGAAAGGAAGGAAGAAAGGAAGGAAGGAAGGAAGGAAGGAAGGAAGGAAGGAAGAAGGGTCATGAACGTCCGGCTTCCATTTCTGAATCCAGGCATTCGTTGGCTCATGAGTCACAAAATGCTGGTATGTAATTGACCCTCCCCAAGAATGTAACATGCTTTTCAGAGAGGAGAGGCGCTTCAAATGGAACCGGTTTAAGCTGATGGGACACTCAGGGTGTCCTGCTACAATGGGCTCTTAAACAGGAAAGCCTCCTGACTGCTGAAAATCCAGGTTCTAAATACTCTCTACTCCTGAATAATTTGTAATTCCTTTCCCAGCTCAAATAACTATAAACTCCTACAAAGCACTTTGTAAACACTCATTAGACTCTTACAAAGTCCTTTGAGCTCCACGTGATTAGCTCCATTTGGCAGATGAGTAAACTGAGTCACAGAAGTTCAAAGATCTGCCCAAAGTTATGCCACGAGCAAAGACAGGGCAGGGCTAGAACTCAGACTTCCTGGCTCCTCATCTGGTCAACAGTTCCCCAGAATGTGCTGGGATTAGGCTCATCCAGCCTCCTAACCACCCAGGGCCCCATGGCACCACTGGCCTCAGTGAGCAACTCTTTACTCACGGCCTCTACCCCTCATGACTGATGGGTACAAACAGGCCTATCTCCTGGGACTGGCCGAGGTCCTCTGGCTTCTGAAGCACCAGAAACGCTCCATCTTGAAGAGGCAACTGAGCAATGTGCCCAACAACCCCCGTGTCCTTTCTTCCCTGGCAGCATGTTCTCCCTGGGACCCCAGTGCCTAGTCATAAGGGCCCAGGGGTGGACAAGCACAGAGAGCAGTAACATTGGCTTTCTGCCTTTCCATTTGTTGACCAGCTAAAAATAGCCAGGATTGGGTGATGTGGTAGACATTTGTTGGTTTTGACTGCCCTAAATTTGAACCCACTTTGTATATTTGGGCTCCACCACCCACCAGGGAAACAGAAAAGGCTGACTACTTGCTCTCTTAGACCCCCAGCAGCGAGGGTGCAGGGGCACAGGCCAGTTGGAAGCCCTTGCCTGGGACCCTGAGTCAGAGTGAGTGATGACAAGAAGCACAGGGGCATTGTAGACTCCACCTGGTAGAGGGGCAGTGGAGGGTCCCAGCATCCCACGTGTATTAGTAGTGATGCCAAGGGGCCGGCAGGGTGGTCAGGGCTCCAGCGAGGCAGCTCAGTCATCACATTGTTACTGTGGCATGACCTTGGCTCTGCTGAAAGCTGCCTATCCCTGGTGTGCTTTGGTTCCTGCCCACTTTCTGAAACTTCTGGGTTGATATGTGCATTATCCGCTATCCTTCCAACTAATTCCTTTCCTGGTGAAGTTCACCAGAGTCAGGAGTTTTGTTTGTTTGAATCTCGATGGTACATGTTGGGGAATGCAAGGTAAGTTCCAAGAGTTGGGATGTGATTATTGAAAATGCAGAGTCAGTGAACGTGCCATGATGTAGAAGGGCTCAGAAGGTTAGAAGGTGATGTTGGAGGTCAATCTCTTTGTTCTCCAGCAGCCCTGAGCCCATATCAACATCAGCTGGTCCACCGCCATCATATCACCTGTGACCATCTTTCCCATCGTCACCAGGACCAGGGTCACAGATGTCATGACCTCCCCTCCCACTACAGCCATCTAAGTCATGACCCAAGAGGGCATCAATGTGTACCCATCTGCCGTCATCCTCGAGGCTCCTTGCCCCAGCCTGGGTCCTTCCAGCTTGGTTGTGGAGCTGATGCAGGGCTGCCTGTCGTAGGAAATAGAGAATGAAGACCCTGACTGTCCCAGAGCCCTGCGTGCTCTTGTCCCTCACAGTGCTCCAGCTTTGGGAGGTGGTACCTGTCCAGGAGCACCTGGACATCTCTGGGTAACTGTTTTTAGCTGTGCTAAAATATATAATTATATTATTATAATATTATGGAAGCTAATATTGGTTGAGCACTTACTATGTGTAATCTCATTTAACCCCCTAATATCCCATATGAGGAAGGTGGTAGCTATTATCTCTCATTTATGTATGGGGCAACTGAGGCACAGCGAGGTTATGTGACACACCCAAAGCCAGCCAGCTCCAAGGGGTAAAGACAGTCTTTACTCTTCACTCCTCTGCCGTGGTCCCTATGGAGGTGCCTATATGCTCCTGGGTGGTTTCCAAGGCTGACTATGTATCAAAAGTCCATGAAGTGATTGTTAAAATATAGATTTCCAAGGTCCACACCCAGAGGTTTTGATCCAGTAACTCTTGGGAGGGTGAGGGTGGGGGCTTGGAAAGGGCAGTTTTAACAAGCATCCCACGTGATTCTGAAGGACTCTGCCCGTAGACAGGCCTTTGGGAGCCACTGGCTGATACAAGCCCAAATGCAGCCACTTCCCCCTTCTGTGCACTTGGCAGAGGATGCTTAGTGATCACAGTACTCTTTCCTGCTAAGCCTGACTTGGCCTCAGAAGCTTTCTCAATGCAGGCAGTGACTATCAGTCATCTGGGAGGTGGCTTCAGGACAAACTCCATTTGTCATCCTCAGCCTTGAGTATCCAGGAAAGATATTGAGGAAGTTGAGTTTTATCACAGTCCACTAATTCATCAAAGGCATATTTCTGTGCCTCGGGGTTTCTTTCTACTGTTTTTTTGGGGGGAGACAGTTACAGAACTTTGCATTTACAATCTGGAGAGGGTGGATTCTTATCTTTAAATTGCGCTATTGTTAAGGTGATGCTAGCGATTACAACATGCAGTCCAATCAGCAGCAAGGCATGGGGGCAGAGCGGCCGTTTCATGTAATCCTTCAGGTTCCAGGCTGATAGAGGCTCTGCCATCCTCAGTAAGTGGCTTCCAAGGTCACCCTAGGTGTTGCCATTCAGCAGGCAGATGGGAGAGGAAGACAATAGAGACTTGCCCAGGAAGTTTTTATAGGTTTTTGGCCAGAAGTCACATGGGCCAGAAGATATTCCATTGGCCAGACTCGGTCACATGGCTACACTTAACTGCAAGGGAGGCTGGGTAATAGAGCCCAGCTTGCCCAGGAGGAAAGGAACTGGGTTTGGTGAACAGATAGCCAGTCTTTGCCAGAGTCACCTTGAGAGCCTGGGCCAATGATATCTGGTCTTGGAACTCTGGAGTAGTTCCCATATTGGACAATTAAAATACATTCAATGGGGAATGTATTTGGAAACTTTAAATAGTAAAACAAGAATAATAAACACTTTAGAATTTTCCCCATCTCTTTAACAATCCCTTGTAATATTTTTTGGAGTTCTTTATATCTGTGGCTTTAGAAGGCGCCTATCCAGCCCCACGCTTTTGTTCATTAGCCACTCGTCTCCAAAACTATTTCCTTGGACTCTAAGGAAAATCTCTTCAAATCTGACCTGGACTTTTCTATAATCTGATAGTAAGACAGGGGGGATAAATGAAAAATTCTGGCCTCTGAGCAAAAATGTTGGGATTACGAGACCTTTTAAGGTCCCATCTTCCCAATTTACACAATAAAGATATCAAAATACGAACGTCACAGGGCTGCAGTGAGGTTTAGGTGAGTTTAGGTTTAGTCAGTGCCTAATATTCAGTGAGCATCAGAACTGGTAGTTGCTGTTATTATTTTTCTTAAATCCAGAATCAATGAGGCTCTGCTGAAGCTTGGACATGTTCAGGCTCCTTGGGTAGACTTTATGCCTATGGACAAGAATATGTACAGTTAAGCTTAAAATAAAGGTGTGCGCCAGGTGGGTGCTCTCCTGCTAGCCCACCCGCTGAAAGGCTGCGGCTGGGGTGGCTCCCAGAGTTCACCCTTGAAACGAAACTGTGTGGCTTTCAAGCCCTGGCCTCAGGTGACTCAGTTTCTTCACTGATAAAAGTGGGTTACCCCGACAGCTCTAAACTTGTTTGTAAAACATGTTGGGAGCCTTGAAATAAAGGTGATATTTAGTGTGGGTTCAAAGCGTGAGGTGATTATTTTATTGCCCTTTTTATTCCTGAGATTTTTCTGTTTGCTTGGCTTACGGATCCAAGCCAGAGCCATAAAACCACTTTTAAGCAAGCTCCTCTCACACGCCTGGTGTACCAAGCGCCCTGTGCCATCAAGGCGCAGAGTGCTGGGAGGAAGCGGGTGGAGGCGAGCAGACCCAGGCCACCGCACACGGCCACGGGAGCGGGGCTGCGGCGGGCTTTTTTAGCCATCCAAATGACCAGCTCCGACCCCGTGAACTGAATGAGCTGCACGTGTTGGCTCTAGCGGTCAGGAAGGTCCGTGTGACCAAGTCCATCGTGTTTCTCAATCCCTTGTTCTGTTTTTGTGGAGTCAGAGGCTGTGTCTCGCCCCATTCGTTCCAGAGTCACATAAGCTGGAACCAAAGGATTAAAAGAGCTTAACTTTGGAAGGGGCCTGAAAGGTCAGTGGGTGTAAAATAAAAAGGGTGGGAGCTCCTTTCCCAGCCTCCCGAGAAGATGGCGGGCAGCCTTTGCCGGCAGACACTGGGCCCACCCTCCCCGTTCTATCGCTGGGTGGATCTGGTTGCAAAAGTCCTTCCTTAAGATGACAAATGTTGACCGTGCTCAGGTGAGCCCCGCGGACACCTGTCTGGCGCGCAGGACACAAGCAGGAAGTGGGGAAGGCTGCGGATATGCGGAGGAAACACCCGGCTGTCCCCCTCAGTCCCGAGGTGGGCAACGGGGGAAACGCAGACCCCCAGGGGCACCGCCATTCGGCTTCTTCCTGCCCTGGGTTTTATAAACCCTGCGATGAGAGGCAGCCCATTTGAATGAGACCTGCTCGGAGCTCATTTCTCAAGATGAACATTAAAGGGCAGCATCTCGGCTGCTGTTTTGATTCTGTGCCTTCCACTTTTTAGTCAAAATAAGGAACTTCAGGCTGCTTTATCATAAGAACAAGGGAAGCCTCTTCAGGATCTGTCTACATTTGCAGGAGCTTAAAGTCAATGAGCTAGTCCTCAAACCCACTAAGTGAATAATGTATTCAATTGCTCTTCAACAGAACCCTACCCCGTCAACAGCTCAGCAGGATAAAGGGATTCAGGTCCTCATGCCTGAGAAACTCAGACTCCTCAGGGAGATGGGAAATCTTACCTGGACAAAATCACTGCAGGCCCAACCCTCCTGCCCCCAAAGGAGTCCCATCTTAGGATATAGGAGAAGAGAAGTGCTCATTTGGGGCTCCTAGGCTCCCTCCCTCTCTTGGTCTTTGGGCTTTACACACACACCACACACACACACACACACACACACACACACACACACCTCCCCCTGAGAACAACTCCTTTTGGCTGGCAGCCATCTCACCCCTCGTCCATAGGCGGGAAGAGGAAGTGAGTGGATGCAGGGGCAAGAGGTTAGACCATGATAATCAAACTCTGGGGTTAGTCCTTGGATGCTTTGTAGGCAGCCCATGGTAAAGACTGTAAATTTTTATGGAATGAATGAATGAATGAATGAATAGAAATGAATGAACGAAGGAATAAAATGAATGAATGAAGAATAAAATAAATGAGTGCCTGAATCTGGAATACACCCTATTGCTTATAGTTGGTCCTGAAGTACACAACTCCAATCTCACTCTTCTATGTTATATACTTTAGTCTAGTTGGTTCAGGAAGGGAATTTTTTATTTTTCATTTATTTTGAAAACCTAACTCATTTATTCAGGAAGGGATTTTTTTTTCCTTTAAAAAACTTTTTTTTATATTTTAAAAGATGCTTAGATTACATAAATGTTACACAAAAATTACAGGGATTCCCATGTTCCCCACCTCCCACACCTCCCATAACCTCCCACATAAACATCTTGCATTAGTGTGGCACATCACCTGCAATGGATATATACATCCTGGAGCTTTGTCACTAAGCATGGACCATAGTTCACATTGTAGACCACACTCTCTCTCACACAGTTCTGCATGGTATATGCTGATGTAAAATGGCCTATATCTGTCGTTGTAATGTCACTCAGGATAATTCCCAAGTCCCGAGAAAGCCCCTCTATGACAACTGCTTTTCCCTCTCCCTGCCCTGAAAGCATCCAGTGGCCACTGGCTCCACCTCAATGTTGTAATTTCTTCAATTGCTTGAATCACAATATGTCTACAACAGAATACCAGTAAGTCCACTCTAGTCCATAGCTCTTCCCCCAATCCTGAGGAGTTTGGGATGGTGATGTCCACTCTACCTCCAAGTGAGAGGGGGCTTATATCCCATGGATAAGATGGATGGGATTATCCTGCCTGCAGCTGCAGACTCTCTCCATTCCCTGGGATGGCTGTTGTCCATCATCATCTCCTCGTCAGGTGACTTGGGTGAGTCCATTGAGCTATAGAGTAGGAGTTGCAGCTCCACCAAGATTCCAGGCACAGCTGGTGCATGGGCAGACCAAAGGCTCCAGTCTCTGGAAGCACACCTACAAACTCCAGCATCACATATGGTTTGAATAGAAGGGACTGATGGACCATGTGCAGGGAGGAATTATTTGAGTCCAACTCTGTCACTCTCAGGAGCACAAATTCCAAAGTATAGCCCACTGATAAGGCATCAATCTCTGGAGCTATCCCCCCTTATATAGGACCTGGGTGTCTCCAGAGCCCTCAGGAGCCCCTCTGTGTGGGGTGATGTCCACTTCGGTGTTCTATGAGATCCTACTGAGGTGTGTATAAGCGTTACCTCTGGGTTGACCTCCCGACTCTCTTTGAAGTCTCTTAGCCACATGAACTCATTTGTCTTTACCTTTTCCCCCTTTTATTCAAGGTCTTTTCCTGGTTGTCTTTTTCCAGTCGTATTGCCAGTTGGCACTTCGTATTAATCCCTCGTTGCCAGGGAGGCTCATCCCCGGGAGTCATGTCCCATGCTGGGGGGAAAGTAATGCATTCATATGCTGAGTTTGGCTTAGAGAGAGGCCACATTTGAGCAACAAGGAGGCTCTCAGGTAGCAACCGTTAGGCATCCCATAACAGTAGGCTGAGTTTCAATTACAAGAGCAAAGACTCATAAGGTTAGTCATCAATAAAAGAACCCATTAGAGGACAATTCTCCTTTGCCAGACACTGCCCCTGCACTCGGGGGACTGTTGATGCTCCCTTGGAGAATGTGGCAGAGTTCTCCAGGCTGGGAATTCAGTATTCCCTCATATATTGAGTGATTGTCCACCCACTGTGACCATGCCCCACCCCTTGATCATTTGAACAATTTTATATATCTTTCATGTATATTCAGGTGAACTTCCTCCCATGAAACCCCCATCCCAGACACCCCCCACCAATGATCCTCTGCTGCCCCCGTTGTAACCCTTCTGTGATCTAAAACTTCCTTGAAGATGAAGTCCATATAATAGCCAAATACAATTAATAGGAAAATGAAATAATAATGATAA
>JAQZBX010004549.1:0-40774 GCA_029593785.1 Cabassous unicinctus | reverse complement strand
ACAAATCAAAACACTAAAAATAAAGTAAAATTAAAGGATTGGGACATACAAAAAATGGGAAAAAAAAACAAAAAATTTTTTTTTATTTTTTTATTTTTTTTAATTTTTCCTTTTATCATGCATTATCGGGTGTCCAGTCTATACTGTGGCACCTTCCCCCTCTCACTCCCCAGTATCTCCCAAATTGTCCACATTTCCAAAAACGTATTTACAACCAGTCATATTTCCTGAGCTCCCAAGCCACTGACAGCTCCCCTGGGATGTCTCAGAAGCACTGAAATCTCAATGCATTGAAATCTGAACTCAAGTTTTTTCTCACAAAAGCTGTTGCCCTCCCAACACAATGGCACCGCCACCTACCCACCAAGTTGCTCAAGCCAGAGACCTGGGCATCCCCCTTGATGGGTTCAGCCCTCCCCGCCCTCCAGGGGCTTCTCAGGTCTGCCCGTTTCTCTGCCCCCAGCGCCACTTCCCTCGGTCAGGCTGTCAGGACGGCTTGTGGGCATTATGCCGACGTCGTCTTAGCTTCCCTCCTCCTCGAGGCTTGCCCTGTCCAGTCCGTTTTCCAAAACACAGCAAGAAATACATTTCTAAAGCACACACCTGATCACCCTTCTGCTTAAAGCCCCGTGGCAGCTCTCCGTTGCCCCCAAGATAAGAGCCAGATGGCACCAGGCTTCCCAGCCCCCTCTGCTCTCCTGCCTTTCCCGGCGTTTGTCTTACCAAAGCACTCGCCATTCCTTCCACGGGCTTTGCTCTCTGGCCTCGGGGCTTTGCACGCGCTGTTTGTTCCCTTTTGCCTGGAAGGCACTCTCGCCCTTGTCCACTTTGGCCTGGCCAGCCCCTTACTCCCCTGCATGTCTTGCCGTGGAAGCCCCTTCACCAGAAAGCCTTCCCTGACCCTCAGAGCCAAGTGGGCCGCGGGGACTCTTATTCAGCCATAAAAGGGGCTGGAGTTCTGATCCACGTTACACACGGATGAACCCTGAAGACATTGTGCCGGGCGACAGAAGCCAGGCACAAAAGGCCAAGCATTGTGTGATTCCACTCTGACGAGATACCTGGAATAAGGAACTTCATCAAGACAGAAACAGATCCAGGGTCACCAGGGGGCAGGGGGAATGGGGAGTTCATGCTTAATGGGTACAGGTGATGTTTGGGGTGATGAAAAGTTTTCATAATGGAAAGTGGTGATGGTAGCACAACACTGTAAATGTAATTAATGCCACTGAATTGTTCCCTAAAATGGTTAAAATGGCAAATTTTATGTTATATACACATTACCACAATTTTTAAAAATGCAGGTTCCCACAGCATCATCACCCCAACAATAGTCACACAATTAGGGTAACAGTGAACATGAATGAAGCACATGCTGTGTCTCAAGACTTTGTGTGAATTCTCACAGCAGCCCTACGAATTAGAGACTGTTATTATCTCATTTTACAGATGAGGAATCGGATGCAGGAGCAGTTATGTGCATCTATAGCTAATGAGGAGGGGAGAGTTAGACAGTCGGCAGGAGTTTGTACTTCTCAAGATCTCCAAACGAGGCTCTGACAAGCAGGACCCAGCCCCACTCTGCCGTAGGCAACGGCCTGTTTTCTTATCCTGCACTATGCAATGAGCTTAGGGCATGGGAATGGCTCTCCAGGGCTTGCCATTTTTCTTCAGTGCCCAGAATACTTCCTGGCACATGGTAAATCTCAGTAACTGTTGAATGAATTAACACATTGTTCCTGTGTGCTTTCTGAAGTCCTGCAGTGCTAGAAAGAGCCAGAAACATTTGCCCACTGGACCCCCACATTCCCAATTGCTCTCCTCAGTCCCCCTACCCGCCCCAGCTTGATCTCCTTCCCAGCTGAGTTTTCCCGCTGTCTGAGTCCCAGCTCTCCCCTGCCGCGTGCTCTCCCAGAGAACGACCTTGTCCCCACGTTACCGAGAGCAACATCCCCTGCAGCTTCCCTGGCCCCCCTCCACCTCAATCTTCACTCCTTCTTGATTCCTTTCCCTTTCCAAGGCACAGCGGAAGCAGTGCCCTGGTTCTGCCCCTCTTCCCGCCTCCACCTGTGCTCTGGGGACAGCCCGGTCCCAGTGCCAGGCCCTGCCCCCTGGGTCACTGGCTCCTTTGGCGCCCTCATGGTCTCCCTCGGCCCTCGTTTCCCCACGCCTTCACTCCAGGCTGAGTGAGGCCCTCCTACAGGCCAGCCTCCTCCCGGGCAGCCTTCCACGCCCACCCTGCACCTACCACGGACTTCCTTGTCCTCACCTCGCACCGCCCCACCTGCTCCTGATCATCTCCTACTATAATGATTGCACCCCCCTCAAAACCTTCGCCAGCTCCCCGACTGCCGGTGAAGAGAGTGTAGATGTGGTGGGCATCCGAGATTCCTAATGGGCCCCCTTCCGCCTTTCAAACTCTCTCTTTCCATCTCTTCTCTGCTCCAGATAGACCTCTTCCTTCACCATCTCCTGCCCGTTCCTTTCTCTCTCTGCCCTTCCAGCTCCCATTTCTCCTTAGCCAAAGCCTTACCCGACCTTAAAGCCTGGCTCAGAAGCAGCCTCCTCCGTGAAGCTTTTTGGATCATTCCAGTAGTTGGGTGGGCTCTCCTTTCTTTGAATTTGCTCAGCAGTTTGTTTCTACTGCTCTTCCGGTACTTCTCATAAATTGTCTTCTCTCGCTAAGAGACTACAAACCCCTTGAGGGCAGGGTTTGTTCTTTACACTTGGAAAGCAATTAAAACAGTGCCTGGAATGTAGAGAGCATTTGATGGCTGGGTGATGGATCAGGGATGGCTATAGCTCATCTAAGGCTTCTTTCCACCCTGCAGAGGCAGACACGGTGTCATCTGCGTCCTCAGGAGGCTCCCTGGCTGCCCTGAAGTCTCGCCCTTAAAGTCTGCCTGGGACCCCAGGCAGCCGGGACCTCGTGTTACAGCCTGACTGCCAGAATCGGGGAGCAGTGCTGCGTGTCCCTCCAGTCCACCAGGGCAGCGAGCGCCAGCCTTCTACAGGCCTTGCCCCCGGGGCCTGGAGGGGTGGTCAGGAGCCAGGCGCCTGCACCGCCCCCTCCTCAACACTGCTTACTTTCTTAGAGGGCGAAATGCCTGGGCTCCCCTCTTTCTCTCCCAAGAGGTGGGAGAGAGGAAGGAAGTCATGGGCGTTTCAGAGGCCAGGAGAGCAGGGCCTACGGGAGACAGGCTCAGCTGTGGGAAGCAGGAGCCGAACAGCCAGGAACCCCCACTTTAGCCATAGTGTCCCCATGTTTGCTGTTTTTGCTGTCCCTCGTCTGTTTCCTCAGAGCCAAAGGGAAAAAACCACCCAGAACCGCCTGAATTCAGTTCTCACACCCTCACCCCTTCTGCATGCCCAGCAGCTCCGCCCAGCCTGTGAATTCTTCCCTCAGACTGTGTTTTCCATCCTCATTTTTATGGCATTTCCTAGGATTAATGGTTAACATACCCCTAACCCCCCTTTATCAAAGAGGGCTTTGAATAATTATTAACTCTCTGGTTAACAGAAAGGAACGTGTTAATCATCTACAAGCCCTCAGGCAAGAAAATTATTCTCTGGAAACTTCTCCCAACGGCAGGCAGGGCCCGGTCCCCCAGCAGCTGACCTTCAGCCACACCTGGGTCCAGAAGCTCGCACAACCCCGACTGTAATCATATTACACGGGCTCGCGCCGGCCAAGGTCAAAGGCTGGCCGAGCCCCGGAGGGGAGGGACGCTGGCCGCCGTCCGGGGGCGGCTCTGGCCAGCCACGGCTTCGGCAGGACCCTATAAAGAGACCCGGCGAGACTTCCTTTTTTGAAAAATTGTTTTGCAAGCGAGGGCTAATCTATTGTGCATTCTTTGTTGCTGGGAAACGCGGAGTGGCTGTACAGGCTGTTCCTTCTTGGAGCTCCAGTTCAAAAGGGCTCCTGACCCAAACACACGTGGCGTAGCCCTGGCTCGCTCCGCGTGGCCTGGAGCAGGGCAGGGGGCACGGCGCAGCGGCAGCGGCTCTGGCCTCAGGAGGCAGCGGCTCGCACCGAGGAGGGTGACCTCCTTCTGAAGTGGGGTGGCTGGTGCCTTCCGGGGGTGGGCAGCAGGAGGAGGAGGGGGGTGGAGGGAAGTTTCCCGACGGGGCGCACCCCCTCCTTTCCCCAGGAGAGAAGGGCTGAAGCGGTCTGAGACCAGCTCGGCGTCCAAAGGGGGAAGAGGCATCTGGGAGAAAACGCCCACCCCATTCACAAAGCACCTCTGTGGCGGAGAGGGGCAGGCAGGGGGCAGGAGGGCTGCTTTCCAAAGCCTTGTTCAGTTTGGCTTCCTCTCCCTCTCCTCCACCCCCCTCCCCCTTCTTCTTAAATAAAACCGGGGGTGGGGGGAGAAGGGGAGAGGTTATCCTTCAGAGAGAGGCACAGGCACTGCCAGACTTATTAGGAAAGATACTGTGGGGATCTTGGCAAGCGCGCGGGGCCGGGGCAGCCTCACATTGTTCCTCCGTGAATCTGGTTACTGTCAAGCGCCGCGCTAATAGCTCGACGGTCCTGGCCTCGCTTCCTCGGCCTGTGCAGCTGCCCGGAGCGCCTCCACTGCCCCAGATACAAACATTTCCACATTAGGCAGTCTCCCGTGCTCGTGACCTCGGCTGATCCCCACGGACTGGCTGGGACCTGGCTCCCAGCCTCTCCGCGCCACAGGTGCGCTTGCACTTTTCTGGGTCAGCCTCGTGATCTGGTGTCCAGGCACTTGGCAGGATTCAGCACGAGCTCCTCGGTGCTGCGTTGTTGACACAGACACCCCGGGGAAGACGTCAGCAGATCGGCTGCCTCTTGCTCCAGCGCTGGTCCAGCACTTAGCACCACAGGCTGGAGACTCGTCAGCCAGGGCCCCTCAGAGAGGTTTTGGTGACTTCACCTTCTTTCTGCACATCTAACCCTCTCCCTTTCAAGCTGGTCCGAATTATTCTTTGCAGGCGAGCATTTGATCAGAAGTTACTACTCCTGAGAGACCCACCCAGCTCTAGACTTGCGCTGTCCTCTGTGGTAGCCCCTAACCGCAGGTGGCTACCGAGCACCGGAAACACGGCGCGTCCAGGCTGACGTGCGCCGTAACTGAAAATCACACACTGAATTTCGAAGACTTAGGAGAAAAAGAATGTAAAGTTTCTCGTGAATTTTTTTTTAGCTGAGTTACCATCTGGATATAGTGGGTTAAATAAAACATGTTGTTAAAAGGAATTTCACTTGGTGTTTAAACATCTTTTTAATGTTGGCACTAAAATATTTTAAATTACGTGTGTGGCTCGCGTGGCCCGTCGGCTGGACGCACTGGTCTAGGCCACCCCGTCCACAGTGCGGTTCTCCGACGTGCACGCACTGCTGCCTCTGCCTGGGTGCCCCCTGCCTGCCCTCCATCTTCCCCTCTTTCTCCCTGACAAACTCGCAGTGGCTCTTGGCGTCCGGAGCTAGTATCCGCTCGCGAAAAACCTCCCAGGCTCAGCAGGGCCGTGCTTGGCTCCATCACTGCTTCTTGCACGCCCAGCTGTGGGCAATGCTTGGGCTGCTCGTCTGTCCCTAGACTGTGTGCTCCTGGAGCGAAGTCTTTGTGCCCATGAACGTGTGTGTTTATTTTATTTTTATTTTTTTATTTACCAGGGATTGAAACCAGGAGCTTGGACATGGGAAGCAGGTGCTCAACCACTGAGCTACGTCTGCTCCCCAACACAGTGTTTTCATCCCAATGCTGGTGGATGGCCCTAAAGCGGTGGAGCAGTCAAAATTCAGTTTTATTTAGTTTTCCTTTGGGAAGGTATGAAACATGATTAGCCGAGGTCACAGAGCTTCTGTTGCAGCTGGAAACTAATAGCTAAGTCATCGGGGTTCAGACCTGCTTGGTACTAGTCGAAAGAAATTTTTAGAAATTCTTATTTTATTAAAAGCACTAGGGAAGCGGGTGTGGCTCAGTGGATAGAGCCCCCGTTTACCATATGGGAGGCCCGGGTTCGTGTCCCAAGGCCTCCTTGTGAGGGCACGCCGGCCTGAGCGGTGCAGTGGGCTGATGCAGCAACCTCACGGCAGGAAGCGGGTGTGGCGCAATGGATAGAGCACCCGTTTACCATATGAGAGGCCCCGGGTTCACTTCCCGGGGCCTCCTTGTGAGGGCAGGCCGGCTCGCGCCATGGGCTGATGTGGCAGGACCTCACAGCAAGGGGGAGATAAGCAGACACAGAGAAGACATGCAGCGAATGGACACAGCAACACAAGCGGCAAGGGGGGGATAAATAAATAAAATAAATAAATCTTTAAAAAAAAAAAAAATAAAAAAATAAAAGCACTAGTATTTTAAATCAAATCAAATTTCATGTATAACGATTTTGTTCGCGCTACATCAAAAGTTTATGGAATGGCTGCCATTGGCCAGGGGCTCTTCAAAATGTGAAGCGGAAACTTCGTCTAAGGCTGTGCACGCCAATACGGTAGCCACGAGCCACACGTGGCTATTGGCCCTTGAAACGTGGCTAGTTCAAGTCAATATGAGCTAGCTCTATGTGCAAATTACATACTTCATACAAAAAACAGGAAGGTAAAATATCTCATTAGTAATTTTTTATATTGATTACATGATGAAGTGATAATATTTTAGATTGAGTTAACTGTATCATGAAAACTAATCTCACCTGTTTCTTTTTACTTTTTTTTAATGTGGCTATCTGAAAACTTAAAATTATATTTATGGCTCACATTTTGGGGTACTTATAGATGGATGTGAGCATTTCAACTAGCTTTGTAACAGCTTAGGATCCTGGTAATTTTCACTCCGAGTCTTCTCGCCACGTCACAAAGCACTTGTCCAGTTGCATAAGTTTGAATTCTGGTTCCTCCACCCAGAGGAGTCATTGTTACCTCTGGAGTTACCAGCTCCAGAAAGAGCTCCTCGAGCCCCCTGGGAAACTCCCAGACCCTCCAGGGACTTGTCAGGCAGTAATTACAGATGCGCACAGACCCTCCTGCTTTCATATTCTTAGTCATAGTTCTTTGCCTTCACTAGGCACCAGACATGCGATGGGAGTGTGACTGAACAGAGAAGGCTCAGGCAGATTACCTGGACGTTGACCTATTAGCCGGATTTCCCAGCACCTGTCCATTCTAGCCTGAGGGGCTGTGATTTGTTCCTTGGGAAAGAGAACTGCGGATTCTGTGTCCAGGCCACAGTCCAAGTCCAGATTCCAGGTTCTGGAAGACAAAATGGAGGTATCTACAGAGCAAGGAAGGGTTTTCCACCTGAGTTAGCTTTTCGGACACCTTCGAGCAGTCTCTAACATTAAAAATCCAAGTCATAATGTGCCTATTCTTTGAGGCCCCTGGAGACTGGGTCTTGAGTCAATTGTTCCCCTGCTGAAGCCCTCTGGTGCAGGGAGGCTGCCAGCGGCTCCTGCGTTGGAAGCAGTGAAGAAATCTCACGAATCAGGTGTTCTTGCCCATTTGTATAAACTGGGCACCCGGACTGCCCACCCCACACAGTGGGGAAGAGAAGAAGAAACATTTATTAAAAGGAGGAAAAGCAGCGCCTTTTCATTAAGGTTAGAAGATTTTTGAGGTTGGATCAGCTGGCCAGGTGCATGGCCAATTTTCTTGGCTCCTTGGAAGCAGCAAAGTATTTGGAAAATAATGGAGCCCTTAGTCCTATAAGGAACAACCCATTTATCTTAGGAATTAAAAAAAACAAGTGCTGGCAATGGAAAATTTTCCGTGAGATGCATTTCTTCTCGCCTGACTGTCTTGAATGCCTGCTGGATTTGTTTCCTGGCTGAGATACTCACACTTGTAAATCTGTGCTTTAAAAGTCAGTGAGATGTATTTCTGGGAGGGCCCAAAACAGGAAACAAATTGGATCAACTGCATGTGGGGCACTGAAATTGGATCTAGGGAGGATGTTTGCTTGTTGGAACTAAGAATAAGCACCCCCACCCCCACCCCACTGCTAGGAGTGCAGTATTCTGCTGACATCCCATGGAAACCAAGGTTCTCTTTGGGACTCTGCAGGAGTGGGTTATTTTTCTCAGCTTAGACTGTTTTTGCATGGTTACTCTCGGTGTTCCTTTCTGTTTCAGGATATTTTCATATTTTTTATTTAAAAAGAAAGAAACTCAACAGAACATCTTGATTTTGAAAAGGCACGTTCGCCCAAATAAGGGCCAAGAGGCAGAATCAAGTTGGCCTCGATATTTCATGTCAACAGCCAATGTTCCCAGTATGTGCAGAAAAATTTGGGAACAAAAAAGGAAGGAAAATTTTCAGTCCTTGCTCTCTAGTGGTTTAAACAACCTACTGTCCCTTCTCCTGATCTCCTTTCGCTTCTGTGGCTTTGTAGAAGAGGATACTATTAGATGTGTTGATTAGAGAAGACGGCATTTCAGGATACGGGTGGGGCCGAGGTAGAATGAATGAAGGGAGGGGACATTTGTCCATGAGGGGTGGTGAGGCCATCTGTGATGAGTAAACTGAGCCCAGCTCCTTTATGGCCTCTCACGACTCCCACTGGAGACCAACTGGCCACACACAGCCCTGGGCAAATTCAGAGTTGTATCGGTACCGCCTTGTAGGTAGGCTCCAGGGGCCATTCTGTGAAGCTCTTTATCAACTTTGGAAGATACAGACTCTGTAGATATTGAACACAGTTTTACTGTCCAGAGCAATCTGAAAGATGCTGTAAATATTGCACACGGTATAGGAAACTGGCAGTGGCTCGGACCTTGCAAGCCTTCTTTGATTCCATATTTGCCTAGGCTTTCCCCATATCCAGTTACCCAATCTCATCATTCTTCCCCGAGTTTCTCATAGCTGCCTCCCTTTGCCTTCCCATGACTTTTACCTGAATCCAGGAATACAACGTCTAAGGAGCAAGGGTCCTTTCGGGATCATCTACTGCTCATTTTGCAGACATAGAGGCTGAGACTCACAGAGGCCAGGGACATCACCATTTAGCTGATGAGTAGCAGAGCCAGAGCTGGCATTGGAATTTATGACTCTCCTTGTGCTCCCCCAAGCCTACCCATGGGGAAAAATGCCTGCGTTCTACTGGGCCAGTCTCCATCGCCAATGGAGAGAAGTTGAATTGAGTTCAGTTTTATACCTGCCTTATACGGACACACTTGAGCATTGAGTCATTGAGTAAACTCCTATGGGAGCAGCACATTGCCAGAAGTTTCCTTCCGCCTCTGACGTGGGCAACCCTAAGCGTGGAAGAGCCAGCGGAGAATGTTTAGCACAGTGTTCCGGACGAGCAGCCATCAGGGCTTTGGGAGAGTCGGCTCTTACAGGCTGACCAAAGCTAATTGTTAACTATTCAGGAGTTTCGGAAAGTCAATTAACTATCGATAGCTTGAAACTGGCCAGAGTGGGAGTATTTATACCACGGAAGTTGGTAAATGCTAAAAATCAAGGGTTTGTTTTGTCTTTGTGTTTTTCTCCCAGAGAGCTGGTTTATCAGCACACCTCTGATTCTGACGTTGGACCCCAGTCTAGGGCCGGAAGATGCTTTCGGGCAGATTTTCTCTGGCAATTCAGAAATGAAGGGTGGACGTATCCTGTGTAAAGGAGGCCATCGAATTTAGAGAAACCCTGCCTCTCACATGGGAGATAAGCGCCCCTGAGGCATCTCGCCCCACCCTGAGGTGAGCTCCAGGGAGCAGCGGTGCTCACTTCAGCGGCGGGGCTTGCCAGTGACCTTGACCGCCATCTTGGGGCAATCAGCGCCTTCTCCAGTGTTCACAGGAGTGAGCCCTTCTCTCCCTCCAACTGCCACTCCCTGAGTCCGTCTGTCCTAGTAGGGCTCCTTCCCTTCCCTCCTTCTTACCTCTACGCTACTCTCCACACGGCAGCAGAAGTTTCCTTTATTTTAAGGAGAAGGATAAGAAGAGAGGGAGAAGAAGGAGAAAAAGAAGGAGGAGAAGAGGAAGAGTTTGTCATGCCCCTCCCCCCACAATTAAAACCCTTCAGCAGCTTCCCATTTGAATGAGAGTAAAATCCAAAACCCAAACCTCGAGTAAAGCTCCTCATTGTCTGGTCCTGCCCAGCTCTCCAGTCCCCTTCTGCTCCATGCTTCCATGCCCACAGCACTCCTGCTGCACTGCTCTTCTTTTGGATCCTTGAACGCTGGCCAAGCCCTCTGCTGCCTCAGGACCTATGCACGTGCTCTTCCTGCTGCCAGGGCTACACCGTGCCTGAATCTTCCTGTGGCTGGCTCCTCCGCTGCCTTCAGTTCTCAGCTCAAGTGTAACCTGCTCTGGGAGCCATTCCCTGTTCTCCTGACGCACAGTAGCTCCTCCTCTGTTGTTCTCTAGCTTTGCTCCTGGGTTCCCTTATGATAATTCTTTCAACCTGTAGCTATTTTATTTATCTGTGTGCTGACTTGTTGTTGTTACCTTTCTGTCTACTTCTCCTCACATCAACCTACACTCGCCAGTGCCTCACTGGTACCTAAACCAGTGCCTGGCAGGGGGTGGTGCTCAAAGGAATAGTTGATAAATGGATGAAGAAGGCAGTCTGCCAGTCCATTAGGCAGCCCCTGTCCACAGGAGAATGCCTCGGCAACGTGGAAATAAGGGAAGCGTGTGCCTTCTACGGAGCCCCCGCTGGCGCAGGCTCCGGTTATACGTCCAGGCTCAGGTTGATCATTGGCTTTGCTGAAGAGCACGCCTGGAGGGCTAGCAGGATGCTTTGCACACTCAAAACCAGTTACGACCAAGCCCTTTGGGATTTCTGGGTGAAAGGGGCTATCTGGGCTCAAAATGTTCCTGTGAAGCTCACCAAGGTGGCAAACATTATACAAAAACTGCTTGAAAGTTCTTAGCTGGTGCCACCCTGTTCTGTGTCCATTTGGGGCAGAAGGCCTGGGAAGGCAGCAAACGAGGCTGCCGAGCAAGGCGACGTGCGTGTGGAAGGCCTGCTTGCTCCTGCCCGCAGTTACACGCACGGTAGCTCCAGTCTTGTCCCAAAGACTGGGACTGCCCTCTGGTTTGTTATTGGAACTGGAAACTTCACAGTTTGTTTGTCTTGAAATGGTCCTGAGAGGTGCTTTCCAAGAAACAAGGAAAAAACTGAATGCACGGTAGTGACTTTGAGTCTGTCTGGAGAAAGCAGGCTGAGCCAAGGGGGGGTCAGTGGGTCATTCCCAAGGCAAGGCCTTTCCTGGTTGCCCAGCATCTGCTCGGTGAAGAATGGGCCATCGCTTGGGAAACTGGAGGGCTTTGCTTTGCTCCCGCAGGGTCTTCAGGACTTGGGCTAGCGCAGGGTTTCTTAACCTTCTTTGTTCCATGGACCCCTCTGCCAGTCAGGTGAAAACCACGGACCCCTTACTAAGTCCACACTATACTGTGTATTATTTAATAAATACATCACACCCGCACCAACACGTCCCCACAAGAATAATGTTTTTTTGAATTTTCAATTCAAGCTCATGACCCCCCTTAAATCTTTCCATGGACCCGTTGGGGGTATGTAGACCCCTGGCTAAGAGCCCCTGGTCTAGGGGGCGGAAGTGGGTGTCCCCTGCTCCCAGGCAGGCGGCCGCGCCATACGCACATTTCCACTCACACACTAGTCTGATGAGAAAATATTTGGGGTGAGGAGTGGTTCCAAGTTATGGGCTGCTTGATTTATGAAAACATTTGGAGGTGTGGAGTCAGAGACGGCTGGAATTTAAGAAGACTCCTTCTGTCAAAGACCTCTAAACACATTACCTAGGTCACCAGGATAGGCAAAAAAATGCCCCCTAAAAATCTCCACACCTTAATCCCTGGGACCTGTGAACAGCTTGCCTTGCACGGTTGAAGGGGCTTTGCAGGCGTGATGGAGTTAGGAATCTTGAGATGGGGCGATTCTTCTGGGTTACCCAGGGGGGCCCAATGCAGTCACAGGGTTCCTACAAGAGAGAGGCAGGAGGTCAGAGTCAGAGGAGGAGATGTGGCACTGGACACAGAGGTGACAGAAAGAGGTTTGAAGGTGCTACGCCGCTGGCGTCAAAGTTGGAGGAAGGGGCCACGAGCCAGGGAATGCAGGCAGCCTCCAAAAGCTGGAAAAGGCAAAGGAAGGGGGCTCTCCCCTAAAGACCTGGAAGGCGCCAGCCCTGCTGACGCTGTGATGTTAGCCCAGCGAGACTGGTTTTGGGTGGCTGACAAATCAGTTTCTGTTGTTTTAGGCCATCACGTCTGTGGTGATATGTTATAGCACCATAGAAAACCAACACAGTCACAGAGGCCTGCTGGGTGTCCTGATTAATTCAACAAACTGTCCGTCTCTCCACCTGTTGTTTTTATTCACGATCATCTAGAAAATACGGTGCCTGTGGAAGACACTTAACAACCATTTTTTTGGCTGAATAAACTGAGTGCTTCCTCTATTCTAGGAATATGGTAGGCCCTTTGGATATATCCCTGTCTTCGTCTGTAAGTCTAGAGGGGAATCAGACACTAAACAAATCATTTCCCAAATAGAGTATGCGTAGATTTATGTGGCAAGTGCTACAATGGAAAACTATAGGAAATGATGACAGAGTATAACAAGGGGAAACTTAGATTCTAGAGACACACACAGTTGAAATGAAAACTGAACACACCGTCTCTCTGCTCCAGTTTTAAAGACGGAGACTTTCTCTGCACAAGGAGGTGACCTGATATGAGCTCTCCCAGTGTCCACCATTTTTAAAACAAGGGCTAAGGTTGTCACTTGTTCATGGAAAAAGTGTGGTGTAGGCTAAGCCTGGCTTTGAGCTTGAGGCGATGATACATTTTCATCTTAGTTCTGCTGTTAATTTAGTAAGTGACTTCAATAAATCTCTTGCCCTTCCTGCACGCCATTTGCTCTCCAGCTGATGGACGATGATCTCGCCACCGCTCTGCAGGATGGAACGGAGACGGCAAGCGCCATTGCCCACATTTCCACAGTGCCTCTTGAGTCCTCAGCCTCCTGCAGACATGTCCTTGGGCGCTGCATTGAGCTTGCTCCTGGGCTGCTGGGGCTTCCCCAAGGCTGAGCTGGAGCTGACTGCTAGGTTAACATTTATTGGGGACCTCCTCTCCACGGAAGGGGGCAGCAGCTTAGGGAATAACACTGAAGAAGACACATCCTGCCCTCAAGCAGTTGGTGACAGTGGGAGAAACTAATGCAAACACGCAGAATACAAAGCATGGTGTGTTACAACAGAAGAACAAAGGAAGGTGCAATTAACTCTGCTGGGGAAACCAGGGCAACCTAGAGGAGGCCCTATCTGAGTTGTGTCTGGAAGGGTAAGTAGAAGCTCCTAAGTGAAGAAGGAGAGGAAGTACATTTCAGGCAGGGTAGGGGTGGCAGGTGGAGGAGCCCACAAGAGCGAAGGTTCTCCACACTTTGGGGGTACGCATGGTTGGGAGCACAGCTTTCCTCCTCTTCCTTTCCCTCCTCTCACCACCAACAATGGCAGCCACCATTTCTTGAGCGCTTTCTGTGTGCTAGGCACAACGTTACTGGCTGAACACACGATATCGCCATTCATCCTCGCAGCAGCACTGCCAAGTCGCTGTCATCGTCCCCGTTTGTCCAGAAGAGTCTCGCAGAGGTGAAATAACAGCTACTGAGATCAGGGCAGGCAGGGGTCTCGCCCTCTCCCCCCACCCAGAACATGCACAGCCAATGTTTTTTGGAAGTGTGTTTCCTGGTTGCAGGTGCCTGTGCCTGTGTGTGGCTCCGAAGGGAGCCAAGCCCTGAAGAGTTCAGAACTGGCCATCCATGTGGTTTGGTGCCAGGGGACATAGACTGGGCATCCCCAGCCAGCCAGTCACTGTAGGGGCAGGTCAGGGAAGCTTCCAGGATAAGCCAGTCCAGCTGATGACCAGAGGAGGGTACCAGAGCAAGCTCTTCTCCCCTCCACTGCTGGGATGAGGGTTCTTTGCGGGGCCAGACGAAGACTGGGATGTGCTGGTTGTGGAGTTCTTTGGTAGGAAAGCCACTTGAGCCCGGCAGCAGAAGGACCTGATGAAGGTGTCAGAGCATCGTGCAGGCTGCCACTTGCCTCCTGACAACTGGAAACGCTGCACGCCTCTTCACTTCCTCCCAGTCCTGCCTTATCAAGTGGGATCTTATAAGAACTCCTGGCTCTTCAGCAATCATGGGGGGAAAACATCCCAGCTAAACAAAGGCTCTCCCTGCAAAGGGCTCTGGCTAGGGGAGGGAGTTAGCCCCCAGCCATGGACTTAGGCCTGTATATCTTGCTCAAGCATTTATTGGGGAGCCAACCACTCTCCTACTGAAGGTCCTCCCACATCTTTTAGGTGAATCATTGCCCTGGGGCACCCATTTGAGGGAAGACCTCAGCCCCGCAGGTGAAGTGGTAGCTGAGAAATGAAGGGGTGGAGGTGTACTTTGGCGCAGGGCCAAGGAACGTGGGGGTGGGGGTGGACACCAGCTCACAGCCTGTTCTTCATCATCTGGAACCAGGCAGGAAGTCCCCCCTCAGAAGGCTGAGGAGAAAGGAAGTTGTATTTAGGCGCTCTCGTTATTTACTAGGGAGGTTGGCACCAGGCTAGGAGCTCACCTTGCCTTCATCTAAGTAAGCTCTTAAAGTTTCCTGGTTGGTCCTGGGGTGGCGGTGGCATCTGAGGCCCATTTTCCTCATGGCCCCTCATTCCATTCTCGACCAGCTCCCCTCAGCCCAAGGCTGTGACGACCACAGGTGGTGGGTCCCTGAGGTAGAGGCAGTCAACCTCAGCATCATGAGGAACCCTAAGGAGCTGTGCTGCCGCTGCTACTGCAGGGCCACGCTATCTGCCACCAGGACCTGCCCATGTGTTTTCAGTTTTAGTTTGGTCTTGTTTATGATTTCTGGGAACCTTGAGATTTATTGTATGTGTGTGAAAGTGGAGGGTGGAATAGGGGTGGGAGGTATTGGGCAAACAAACTGGCTCCAAAACTTCCTAGCACATACCTCACTCTCTTAGCATCAGTTGTTTATCTGTTCATCTTCTGTGAAGTACAATGAGCTCATTGAGGATAGGGGCCAGGTCTTATTTTTCTTTGTATCCCCAGCTTCTGAGGTACCAGAAGTAAACATTTGTTGACTATGTGAATGAATGAATTACAATACAGTTAGCTTGGATCCTCTCCCATGGTAGGGAGTGGGACGGTGGTAATGACACTCAATCTGGAGATGAACCAGGTAAGGAGGATTTGAGATCTTCTAGTAGATTGTGATCCATGGACTGGGTTAGGGGGATGTGCATTCAGTGGCTCAATTCTCCACTGAAATAGCAATGAATGGAGCACTGGCTTGCCAGGCACCGCCCTGGCTCTTTGCATATACTTTCTCTAATCCTTATAACAACACTGCAGGGTAGGTGCCAGCATCTTCATTTGCAGATGCG
This sequence comes from Cabassous unicinctus, assembly GCA_029593785.1. Lineage (NCBI taxonomy): Eukaryota > Metazoa > Chordata > Mammalia > Cingulata > Chlamyphoridae > Cabassous > Cabassous unicinctus. The sequence goes on along the minus strand of JAQZBX010004549.1, from coordinate 25,393 downwards.
GAGATCAACATTTAGAGAGATTAAGTTCCTTGCTCAAGGCAAAAACTGGCAGAACCATTCATCCATCAATTCCTTTCTTCAACGAATATTTATTGCGTGCCTACTGCATGCCAAACCCCAAGCACCAATCCAGGTGCCAGGAGAAGAGGAGTGAATAAGAAGGACAAAAACTCCTGCTCTAGTGGAGCTTAAATTCTAAAAGGCAGTAAGCAAGATAATAATTAATAAAATACATGATCAGAGGTTGTAAGTGCTCAGGAGAAAAGCAAAACAGAGAAGCAGAGAGGGAGAGTTGGTGGGGAGTGGGAAGGGGCTGCTGCAATTTTAGAGAAGGTGGCCATGGAAGTCCTCACTGAGGTGACATTTGAATAAAAACCTGGAGGAGGTAGGAGAGCTAGCCAAGCAGGTAGCTCAGGGACGAGGGTCCCAGGCTGAGGGAAAGCAAATTCCAAGACCCTGAGGGCGAGTGTACCCAGTGGGTTCTAGGAGCAGCAGGGAGGCCGCGTTGCTGAAGTGACCTGAGGAAATGGGGGAAGGAAGAGATGAAGTCTGAGAGTACAGGGTGTGGGTGGGGGCAGATCAGGGCGGCCCATGTAGGACCGTCTTGCTTTGGAGGCCTTGGAGAACTTTGAGCAGAGGAGTCATCCGATTTGCTTTGGGCTTTAACAGTATTATTCTTCCTGCTGGGCTGAGAACACACTGGAAGACGATGAGGATGGAAGCCAGGAAACCATTTAGGAGGCTATGGAAATAATCCAGGAGAGAGGGGTTGGTGGCTTAGAGGAGGGAGGTGGCAGGGTCAGATTCTGGATACATTTTGAAAATAGGATGTTCTGACCTATTGGATGTGGGGTGTGAGAGAAAGAGTTGGCTGAGCAACTGGACAAACGAAGTTGCCGTTGCCTGAGATGGGCATAATTGGGGGGAAGCCATATTTAGGAGAGGAAGCCAGGAGCTTTATTTTGCATGCATTAAGTTGGAGATGCCAATTAGACATTCAAGAGGAGATGACAAGCACAGGGTTAGAGCCTGAGGTCTGGAGTTGAGCAGAGGGATCTGGGGCTGGAGATAGGGATTTGGTATCATCAGTATAAGTAAGGCATTTCAAACCATGGCACTGGATCAGATCATGAAAGAGGTCTGAAGACCGAGCCTTGAGGCTTTGGGGAAGAAGAGGAGAAACCAGCAAAGGAGACCCGAAGCAGCAGCTGGGGAGGCAGGAGAACAGCACGGTGACTGTGCTGCCGCCAAGAGCAGAAGGTGTTTCCGGCTCGGTCACAGAAGATGACATGTGAGATTCCAGCCAGCCCCGAAGTGGCTCCGCACTGCTCTTTCCCTACTAACTGGTGACAGAAACTGAGAACTGGAAAGGAAAACACCACAAGCCCCACACTACAGCCTCGTCATTTGACATTTGGCTTTACAAAACAATTCCAGTGCAACGAAAGCACCAAAGTGCTCCCCGGATGTTCACCATCAAGGGCGCTTCCTCTGGACAGTAGATGTAAGGGGGATTGTGTGAAAACATATTGTCATTGAAAGGAGGACGATTGTGAATCCCTCCCCCTTTTTAAAGAGGATTGCCACCCTCTAATTTCTCTGTTTTATAAATTAGGGTCTTCAGATAATGAGTGGAATATCCCTGTCCTGGGATTTGACCTATATTAGAAAATCACTGCGGCAGTGCACTGAACGGTACTTTAGAAGAAATCCCAGAAATAAACTGGCCTTAGCCGTAAGAGGCAGGTTCAGTGGAAGGGAATCTGGGTCACGTCCGACTTGGCTGTGATTTGGCTGCCTGATCTTAGGTCAACCACTGATCCCATTCTCCTTATCTACTAAATGGGAATAACCAATATCCACTACACTTATCGAGTAAGGGCCAAAAGAAGATGTGGGGAAAGAATTCTTTTAGAGGAAAACCCACGTGTAAATGTTACTGAGGGCTTCGCCCAGTGCCTGGCACATCGTAGAGGCTCAATGACTGGTAGCTGTTTTTGGCTACGATTGTGCACGTTTTGGGAAGATGTGAAATAAATCTGAAACACAGTGGGCACTGAGTTAGGGGAGAAGAAGTCCAAAGCATGTACACGGTGGGACTGAGCATTCTATTTCCTGTTGTAGAGAGGAAATAAAGGTTCAGGCTTGCTCTGGATGCCCACAAATGTGAATTTCTCCCTTGCCTGCTAGCAGCGCCCAGTTACAGTGTCTCCGTCACTACACGGTTCATGCAAGGATGCTGAAGGAATCCTTCGCCGCTCCAGTGAGACAAATAGTTCTTCCAGCATCAGCATCGCCATCATCATTAGCATCCTTGTGGCCAGTGGGACGGTTGGCACGGCAACGTGTTGGCACCACTGATGGGCAGCACCATTAGCCTTCTTCATGATGATTTTTCCTAATGGACAGTTCTGGAACTAAAAGCGTCAGCCCTTGAGGAGCTCGTTTTATCAGCTCTGCCTTCGGCTGCCCTCCTTTCAGCCCCCTCTCTCCTCTGAGTGCTGGGCTACAAGTGTGTGGGGGTGATGCCTGCCTCAGAAGGAAACGCAGGTCTTGATATTCCCAGCACTTGCCTTATAATCCATGCTCCCTTTACCTTTGGTACGGCTCCTCCTCTCTTCCTGCCCCGTCAGTCCCTGTGGGTGTGTAGTTTTCTTATCCCTTTTCGGCTCAGCTTTGGACTGCTCATTTTCTTTTGTTCTTAGAGAGCTGTGTCCTCTTGCTTCTCACCCACCTGCTTCATTAGTGTGGCACAGATTACAACTTGCCCCCCTCTCCCGTTCTTCCAGAGCAATAGAAAGTATAGCTGGATACACATCTGTCTAGTTAAAGATTATGTTTCCTAGTGTCCTTTGCAGCCGGGTATGCTCATGTGACTGGTTTCTGTAAATAGAGTTTGGACACAAAAGTGATGTGTGCGATTTCTGGGCCTTTAAAGGGAGTAGTTCATGCGTTCCATTCTCCTACCTTTCTCTTCCTTCCCGCTGGTTGGAGTGTGATCTAGTGGTGACCCATCTTGGACTAAATAGATGAGGGCCACATACTTGGGATGACAGAGCAACAGAATGAAAGGTTCCTGGGTCTTGACATATGACCTCTGGTTTGCTTACACTTGAACTGCTATGTGAGAGAGAAATGAATTTCTATCTTACTGAAACCCTATCATTTTGAGTTTCTGTTAGAACCGTTGAACCTATGTTTGAACTAATATAATCTTTGGGCTCTTTGACTGACTTACTAGTCTGTAGGTTACTTGATTACATGGCTTGCTCAGCATTGGGTCCTTAGGGCTAGCATAGAGACTACGACATATAGTAGATGCTCAATAAATATTTGATGTTTTACTCTGGCATCCTGACTTCTGATTCCCAGAGTGGGTGGCTCTTGGCCCATTGCTTACTTGGCAAATGCAGTCTCTGTCATGTGCCAACTAAGAAATGCACCCAGGGAATGAAGAGTCAGAGGAAGAGAGTCCTGCCCCAGCCGAAGAACTTGGGCATCGAGGGAGCCCCAAGTCTGGCCAGAAGATGTAGATTCCTGCTGTGGAAGCAAATGCCATTTAGAAGATTAACAGGATCTTCCAGCTCCATTTAGATGACACCCTCACCCATGTGTAAGATCCATCTGACAGCCAGAGAGTCCCAGCAGAGGTAGGGAGGCCCATCAGATAGGCCTGGAGCTCCGAGGAAAAACGTACCTATTATGGCCTTATAGAATTTATCAAAGCTTTGATTCTCTCAGGGATCAACAATTCAGAGTTCTGGTCTACCTTGGCCCTCTTTTTGACCCACTGAATGAAAGCTCCCACCAATTGCCTGCCCTGCAGCTTTTCCCTACCTTGAGCCTTCGCTCCTGACTGGGGGAGGCCATGAACACCAGTCATATACCCTGAACCTTAAGCGGTGTGACCATGAGTAACCTCTATAGCCTCTACAAACTAACCCAGTCTGTGCTGATGAAACAGCAACCAGGTCCTGCAACCTCTCAGCTCAGGGCCTGTGAGAATCCTATTCTCCCATCTGCATGAATCCAGCTTCCCCTTCAGCCCACATTTCATCCTTCAGCTCTTGGCTTCAATGTCCCTTCCTCATGAACCTTCCAGTGACCTGATTATACAAGTCTGGCACAGGTGCTCCTCCAAAGTGCTCCCATGCAATCTTGCTAGTCTGTTTCCTCTATAAGACAGTGAGCTCCAAGTGACCTCTGTCACTCGGACTGCACTGTGCCTAGCTCCTAGGAGTTTCTCACTCAGTATTTCTTAAGCAAATGAGGAGATGAATAAATAAATGCCTCTTTTTGTCCAGCCTGACCGTAACTCTACCCTTGTTGCTTGGCCAAGTCATGTCCTTGAGTCCTCAATGAGGTTCCGGCCCTTATTCTTGGTGAATAAATACACTTAGGCTCCCGATCGTGCTCTTCTTGGCAGATCCATCCCCTAATCCAGTCCTTTGACCTCCCTGCTGAACCTCTCTGCAGCTACTGGCACTAAATCCACACTCTCATGGCTGCCACAGCTGCCCAGCATCCCTGTGCTGGCAACTCCCACCACCTGGCATCTTACCACTTTGGTGCAGTTCCTGGGTGTGCAGCCCGCCTACACGGAGGTACGTATTGTTTCTATCTGAGGAGCACAATAGGGAGCATATTATGAGGGTGGCGTAAGGCCGGATCACGGTGTTCTGGACAGCACTGAATCTCTGGGTGTGCAACACCTCCCTCCAGCCTAGGCAGGGAAGGGTGATTCGTTTTTGATTAAACTTCCGTTTAGATCATTGTAGATTCACATTCAGTTGTAAGAAATACTATAAAGAGATCCTTCAGTGGTTACATCTTGCAAGAGTATTGTACAATATCACACAAGGATACTGACATTGATACAGTCAAGATACAGAGCATTTCCATCACCACAAAGATCGCTCAAGTTGCCCTTTGATAGTTACACCCACTTCCCTCTCCTCTCCCCCTCCCCCCCAACCAACCACTGCCTATCCTTAACTCCTGGCAACCCTAAACCACTAGTCTGTTTTGCATTTGTATAATTTTATCATTCTAAGAATTTTATGTAAATGGAATCAAAAGCACCTGACTTTTGGGGATTGGCTTTTGTCACTCAGCATAATCCTCTGGAGACTCGTTGAGGTTATTGGATGTATTAACAGTCCTTCCTTATATTGCTGAGTTATGTTCCATGATTTGGATGTACCACAGTTCATTTAATCATTCGCCCATTGACAGACATCTGGGTTATTTGCAGTTTTTGGCTGCTACAAATAAAGTTGCTATAAATATTCAGGGACAGGTTTTTGTGAGAACAAATTTTTGTTTCTCTGGGATAAATGCCCAGGAGTAAAATTGCTGGGTCATATGGGAGGTGCATGTTTAGTTTTGTAAGAAACCATCAAATTGTTTTCCAGAGTTGGCTGTACTATTTTGACTTTCTCACCAGCAATGTATGAATGATCCAGTGTCTCTGCATCCTGCCAGCATTTGGTGTTGTCACTCTTTGTTATTTTAGCCGTTCTGATAGGTCTATAGAGATGTCTCACTGTGGTTTTGATTTGCATTTTCCTAATGGCTAATGATGTTGAATATCTTTTCATGTATTATTTGGTGAAATGTCTCTTCATGTCATTTGCCCATTTTCTTATCGGATTGTTTGTTTTTTACTGTTGAGCTTTGAGAGTTTATTCTAGATGTTAGTCTTTGTCATAGATGTAATTTGCAGATATTTCTCCCAGTCTATAGCTTTGTGGTTTTTGTTTTTTTTTTCTTTAATTTTTTTAAAAATAGGGTTCTTTAACAGAGTAAAAGTTTCTAATTTTGGTGAAGTCCAATTTTCAGTTTTTCATTTAATTGATCATACTTTTGGTGAGAAGCCTAAGAACTCACTGTGACATATTTGTGTGGGTCTATTTCTGGATTCACGTCCTGATCCTTTGGTCTATGTATCTATCCCTTTGCCAGAACCATACAGTCTTGATTTTTAGAGCTATAAAATAAATCCACATTGGGTAGGCTGATTCCTCCCACTTCATTCTTCTTTTTCAAAACTGTTTCAGTTATTCTGGTTCCTTTGCCATCCCATACACATTTTAGAATAAACTTGTCTAAATCTAAAAAAAATCTTGCTGGGATTTTAATAGGAAATTTTGCAACCTGTATATCAATTTGGGGAGAATTAACATCTTTACTCATTGAGTCTTTCAACACATGAACATAATAATGTTTCTCTGCCTGTTTAGATCTTCTTTCGTTTATTTAAGCATGATTTTGTAGTTTTCAGCATACGAATCCTGTATGTTTTGTTAGATTTACACCTAAGTATTTCAATTTTTTTGAGTGACTGTAATCGGTATTGTATTTTTAATTTTGTTTCCCACTTGTTCATTGCTAGTATCTAGAAATAAATGGAGTTTTGTATGTTTGTTTTTTATCCTGCAACCTTGCTGAACTCATTTATTCATTTTAAGATTTGTGTGTTTTTATAGATTCATTGGGATTTTCTATGCAGACAGTCATGTCTTCTGCAAATAGGGGCAGTTTTATTTCTTCCTTTCCAAACTGTATGCTTTTATTTCCTTTCCTTGGCTTATTGTGCTGGCTATATATTCCAGTATGATGTTGAAAAGGCATGGTGAGAGTGGACATCTTTGCTTTGTTTTCAATCTTAGGAGATAGTGACTTAGAACTTTTCTCATTGAGTATGTTAGTAGGAGTTTTAGAGATGCTTTTTAACAAGTTGAGAAAGTTCCTCTCTAGTCCTAAGGGTTAAATTTCTTTTTGAAAAATCATGAATGCTTATTGAATTTTGTCATATTGGGAAGGGAGGGGGGTGATCTTTTATTACAAATCCCTTAGTGAGATCAGTCCATGGGAATGTTATTTATTGAGCACCTACTGGATGTTCAGTGCTATGACAGACCCTGCGAGACATATTGAAGCCCAAAAAACTTGGCCTTTGTCCTCAAGCACTAAGGGGACAGGATAGCCATTCCACCAGCTAGCATATACTTCAAGTGTTCCAGAAGATGCAAGAGAGAGGAGGCCCCTGATGACCTAGCAAGAAGGTGGCACTTAGACTGGCCTCTGGGAATGGGTAGGGACCTGGATACGCAAGAGAAAAACTGGGGGTGGGGTGGGGTGGGTAGAGAAAATTAGTGAAAACAAAATAACCCTAAATTCTAGTTTCTAACAAGGACAATGGCAAATCTGTAATGAGCAGGCTACAGCTAACTCTTGATTTATGGAGATGGATTATCTGCGTTCTGTGGATTATGCCTGACACATGCTTAATCCTGGACTCCCTCCCTTTCCTTGTGCAGCTGAGCATTTGGGCTCTCTTTCCTGCCATCCGTCAGGGTGTTCAGGGAATGCAGACTAATATTATTATTAGCTAAAGAAAAACATAATTAAGGAGGGCAATCTGTTGTCCTCAAAGTGTACGATATATTCCAAACCAAATATCAGTGATATTTGTGTTATCTTTTATTTGGAGATATCCCCACTACTTCTCTCCCTCTTAAGAATCAACAGAACTGGACTGTTTGACCATCACATACGCATCACATTTATTAAGCTGTCTGTCTCACAAGTTAGCTAAACTCTTGGAAACTAAGAGTAATGCCTCAGAAATCACAGACCCCAGGACATCTGACTCATTGGTCCCTTCCATGTTTTTATGTGTTTTCTCTAACATGAAGTAATAATGTAATAGTGCCCTCATCTGCACAATTAAAACTTCTGGCACAGTGCCCACGGGTCATGCTTTGAGTCATGTTTCTAGTGGGGCTGATGGATTTGCATGGGTCTGGCCCTTCTGTCTCACCTTGTCCTGCTGGTGACCAGTGGCTCATCTTGGAGGCAGATGGCCAGGGTTAAAGGTGGAATTTGAGGCCATGAGGCAGAGTGAAATTAACTGCTCCCTTCACTTGGGGACTGAACCCCTGACCCTTACCTCATTAGCACAGCGCTCCAACGCAGCAAGTTCCAGCCTCAATTTTACAACACCCCAGGGTGTTTCTACTTATCTCAAGGGGGTGCTGCCGAATTCTCCAAACAAATTTAATTTTAATTCATTTTACCTTAAACATTCAATATGGGCCACGCAGGCAGCACTCTGCAAGAGTGGAAGAGAATGGTGGCTGTCAAGAGCTCCAGCCACTCGAATGTGTTGTCCCCAGAAGGCTCAACACCCTCTCTAACCGACTGAGCCAAAGAAGCTGGGGAGGGATGAGTCTGGAGGTAAGAAGCAGGCACCACGGCTGCTGAGTTACAGGAGGGGTGGGGCAGCGCCGGTCCTCCTAAGCGTCTGTATTTCCCAGAGGCTGTCGGCGTGGTCAGCCTGCAGCACTCTAACTTGGCCTGTGCCTGATGGGCACAATTCAAGCTCCAGACCCTCCTGTTTTCTTCCTGGGGATTGTGATGCTTTGCATAGTCTTAGGAATTTGCTGCAGGAAGAATTTGTGATTTATTAAGGTCATAAATTGAGCTTTGTTGCTGGGGCTTTTTCCTGGGTCAATTCAAAAGATTTATCACCTCCATGCCGGCCTGGGGAGCGTGCAACTCAGAGCAGGGCACGCCTCCAGGGCACGCCGGTCACTGCCTTACTTGTGAGACAAGCAGAGAACCAGCTCCAACCTCTGCAGGGCAAGCTGGCGGTCTGAGCATAACGCAGTGGAAGTAACGTTAATGAACAGCTTCAGAACTCTTCCTTGTAGATTTCTGGTAACAATAGTCATGTGCATCTCTTAAAGGATACTAAGTATAGTGCCTCCCACTGGTAGTGCCCTTTCCAGCTTACAGAGGATGTTCATGTCTATGACCTAATTTTTCCTTGCAACATCTGTCAAGAATTGTTATCCTCAGTCTACTGATGAGCCACCAGACTCAGAAAAGCCCAAGGTCACAGCTAGGAAATAGTGGACGCAGTACCAAATCCCAGGTCTTCTCAGTATCTTGTGCCCTTTTCCCTGTACTACTCTTATCTCAGTTTATCACCGACATCCATTTGCTTTTGGCAGGGGAGATTCTAGTATCTCCATTTTTCAAAACAAATTGACCCAAATATGTAATTGAACATTTTGGCTCCAGGTTCTCTTTTTCTGATGGCACTATGTCCCTATCTTCTTGAAGGGCAAGGAATTCTTTTTACGGACACCCAAATTTCTGCTTTCAGAGTCCAGGCTCTCCTCTGTCATCATCAGAGTCGGCATTGTCGTTTGGCTCCACCATGCCCTCTGCGTCTTGTACCTGCGACCTCTGGGTAGGGATAAGGTCACACATGGACAGTTCCTTCACATTTACTTAAAACTGCTTTTCCAACTCCATGGCCTCGAGCAGCATCCAGCAGAACTCTCTCCTTCCCATTCCTGCAGGGATGGGCGTTTCATTCTAACCCTCACAGTAGCATTCAGTGAAACGCCCCTCATACAGTGAGGGTGGAGCACACTCTACCGCATGGGCCCTTAAACACACTCCTTCCCCAGAAACGGCCAAGGCCCCCAAGGCCCTTTCAAACGCAAGGCCACCCCATGGTACCCCACCTGGAAAAGGTTTATCAGCTCACCCCGCTTGGAAGGGAGCTTAACCACTTCTGACTGTTTCTACATTGATTTCTAGACTGTGAATGGAATTTATCTTACTGTATAGAGCAGGGGTTTTTAACCAGGGATCCACGGAAGACTCCAAGGGGTCTGTGGAAAGATTTCAGGAGGTCTGTAAGCTCAAATGGAAAAAAATCAACTTATCTTTATTTTCTCTGACCTCTAAGTGAAATCTAGCATTTCCTTCTCTTATGAATGTATGCAATAAATAAATTACTGTAGTACTCATTTCACCGTACCGGGAAAGGGGTCTGTGGAACAAAAAAGGTTAAGAACCCCTGGTCTAGAGGAAAACTGTCTCTTTTTTAGGTCCCAGTATCTAAATCCTCTTCTTAGGCCGAAGGAAATCACTGTGGGCATGTAGCAGCCAAAGCAAGAGCATATGACCAAACTTGGCCAAACCTGAGTGAGTGAGAGATAACCTCACAAGGATGTGTGCTCCACGATGGCAAAGATTATTGTCCTTTTCATTCACTTCTGAGTCCCCAGTTCTAGGACAGTGCCAGACACTCAGTGAGCCTTTAACATGTTTTTTAATTCAGCGAATGAACGAATGATGCAGAGGTGGTGAGATTAGAACTGAGGGTGGCCAAGTGGTGGAGGCAGCCTGGCAGCCGTGGCTGTGTCCATTGCTGGCATCGTTACTTCTACTCTCTGGCTCCCTTGGTTTATGCCCACTTTCTAAGGCTACTCCCCTAGCCTTTCCAATATTTCCATTTTCTGCTTAAATGAGCCACAGTTGGTTTCTGAGGCATGCACACAGAGACCTGACAGACATAATGGAATATGGTTGATTAATCATATAGGTCTATGTTTTATTTGCCCAATTTAGACTGTAAATTTCTGAAGGTACCATATCTCTTTGCATTCCTCATAGAATCTAGAATTGTGTTTTGCATAGAATGAGTGATCAAAGCATGTTTGCAGATGGCGATGAGGATGATATAATATTTTAGAGGCCAGGTATGCAAGAGATTTGGTGTCCTGATGACCATGTTCTCTGCATGTGTGTGCTTACAAACTTACATGCACACATACACACACATAAGTGCATTCAGACTTGTGAGATGTTATTTGCAAGTGGCCATTTGGATAATTCAGTGGGCGCCCTGAAACCGGGAGAAATTCAAGGCCATGGGCCAGCTACACTATGGAAACCCCATACCCAGCCAAACGTTCTCATTGGCAAATCCAACTGGAAAGCTGTCACCAAATTCTGCTTTCTGGCAGTCCCAATCCAACAATGCGCTGAGAGACAAAAGAAGTAGAGACCCAAACGAAGATTGCCAACGTTATTTTTTCGTGCAACCAGCAGATTGAGCAGAGGGTCAGCACAGACACCGGCAGAGAACATTCTCCTGGCAGGACTCTGCCCCCAAATTAGGCACCACTTCACAGATCTCAGCCTCATACCTTATGGGATTTATTTTTTTTAAAAGATCCAACATTTGTTCCTAATTATTCTTAATTAAACTTTCTTAATATAACGCTACTCATTCATTCATTCATTCATTCACTCAATTAAACCTTTGCTGAGTACCATCTGTGGGCTGGAGCCTTTTGTACCCATTAGATGGTCAAGAATCCAGAAGTCAGGGAAGCCACTATCACCTGTATATATTAACAGGTGAGCAAACCCAAATAGCTAAGCCTATCTCCCACAGCTGTTAATATTGGAACTTCTAGACTTAGATATGCTGAGCAGGAGGCACTGGGAAAATGATTAATGAGAAATATGGGCTAAGAAAAGTACCCTTACCTGGCATAGAAAGGTATTTTAGGGCAGGATTAGTGGTTGTGTTTGTAACTCTTAAATACTGTTTTAGAAGTTTGTACCGATTTTGCAGAATGACTTGAAGTTCCCTCAGGCTGTTACCAATCATCTCAAAATTCTCAAAGCAAGTCCATTTTACTTTGAGTTCAACAATCTGTCATTTAGCAGAGTTACCCTCCCTGGGTAGACACATGCTGCAGTTGTGGAGGATTCTGTCACTGCATCATAAAAATGCAGACAGGGTACCTTAGCTCCAAGACCTGAGGCTCTGAGCCTGAAGCAAAAGGAAGGGTTAGATAACTGGGGGTGGGCGAGAGAAAGAGCTTGGAACTCCCACAAAGAAAGCTGCTCTACAGAAAGAGAGAAACTTGGGGAAAGAAAGTGGAGGGGAGCCCAAGTGGGAAGTTTCCAGAGGAGGTTCCAGGGGTGGAGGAACCCACCAGGTTGGAGGATGGTTTCTACAACTTGAACGATTGTAAGAATCACGTGGATTGGTTTGTTGGTTTGTTTTTTATCTATAGATTCCCAACCCCCTGGAGATTCTGTTTAGTGGATCCGGGTCGAGACCTGGGCATCAGAAATCAGGCAGACTTTTGTCATCAGGAAAGATTTGGGGGTAACTCTGGGTGAGAAGACGCCGTCTCTCAACGTGGAGAAGCTCCTTTAAAAAGTGAAGTTCAAGAAAGGGCCTCTGAGTTGAAGAGCCAGAGCAAAAACCACACGAACCCTTTAAAAAACGTGAATTGGCAAAACGCAGTGGAAGCCCACATTTAATCATCTCCCGTGACTTCCAGAAAGCAGCTGAACCTGCAGATTCCTGTTTGTATACAAGACGAATGGAGTCTGTGCTACTTGAGATGCCGTAACAATACTTACATTATTACCACCGGGCTCCTCCGAGCTGTTCCTCACCAACTCCCCTGCCACTCAAAGCCCCAGGTCTGGTTTTCCTTGGACTCGCTCCCGTCTCGCTTCTCTGAGGCTGGCAGGCTCCACGGGCCGCTGCCCGCCCTCCCTCCTCTCTGTAAAGTCTCGGCTCTCCTGACTTCCTCCGGATCAAATGAACGCGTTTTCCTGTCTCGGGGCCTCCTGAAGGCCTGGCTCTGGGCCTCCGGTGTGAAGGCCAGAGGCCCGAGTTCGTCCGGGACGGCCGAAGCTAGTTTCCGCGCCCATTCCGACCACACCTCCAAGCAGCCTGAGCCCTAAGCCAAGCTCCATGTTAGGGACCCCTCGTGGATGCGAGGCAGAGCGGCCTGTAAACGCTTTAGTATCCCAGGGAGCCTGGAAACATCCCAAGCACAGTTGCCAGCGAGCGTGCACAAGAAGGGACTTGAGCGACAGACCCCTTTGCCAGCAGTCAAGCCCGATGATCCCAGAAGTAAACAACACGATGCGTGAAACCCCTGACAGTGACAACAAAGGGAAGCAGCCATTTATCCGGGCAGGTCTTATGCGAAGCTTTTCACATACATTCCCCCACCCATCTATATTGCAGAGAAATCCTTCGAGGCAGTTATTATTAAACCCGTTTTTACAGAGGCGGACAGACTTAAAGCGGTTAAGTTACCTGCCACTGTGGCACAGCTAGCTAATCAGCTTAGAGATTTATCACAAAAGTGAGCACACCCATGGAACCAGCCCCAAATCAAGAACTAGAATGCCACCAGCCTCAGAAATCCCTGCACGCCCTCTCCAATAACCACCTCTTTCCTAACGGTAGCCGCTTTCGTCACCAAAGATCAGATTGCATGTTTGTGAATTTTATACAAACAGAATCGTACAGTATACATTCTTTACGTCCCAAAGTGGCTTCTTTTCTCCAATCGGAATGTCACAACTGGCCACGTCTTCCATTTTTTCTTTGGCTGCCAGGAAGCCTAGAGTTAAGAGCCAAATTTAAAGTTCAACTTCAGCAAGTATGTCAGTGCCCGGAGCCTGATAGTACTTTGCCCTTCTCTCCCTCGACTTTTTACTCTTGTTTCCCTTTTCCCTAGTTCTGAATTTTCCTTATTTATTATCTTTTACTATGCTATTATCTGTGTGAATGGGTGTGTGTGTTTTATATGAAACTTGAGTTACTTCAATTCTGTCAATCTACGTGGCCATTTGGAGTTTCAACTTGAGTTTCAACTATGTTTCAATTATGGGGATATTTGAAGACAATGGAATGGATCCTGGAGAAACAAAAGACATGAGCAGCTTTGATTTTTCTGGAATTTATTGTGAAATGGAAGTTTTATGAATCTCTGCCAAATATATCCTGTTAAGATTTTTTGTAACTACTTATATATCTGTTGCTTTATGTAAACGACACTTTTCAGAATTAAAATGAATAAGCAGTGGCCTGCGATGAACCAGGAGCAAAGAGAGATGGACAAATCTGGCCACTGAACCTGAAGATGTAAAGTCATGTACAGATGAAAGAAGCTGTGTCGGGAACAGAAACTGTAATTTTTTTACTGAAATAGGTCGATATGTAGATACAGGTGTTTTTCCTTCTTTTCAGAAAAAAATAGCCAAGTAACAAAAATAAAATAATGTAAGTACTAATTCATTACCATTTTCCTTTTTGTACTGTAACCTTTGTTGCTGTTTTTGATGCTTTCTACAGGCTCGACCACCTACACAGGTTGGTAAAAGAGGAACTTCAGCCTGCTTTTCTTTTCTATCCGTGTCATCATTATGACTGAAGACAACTTTGTCACATGGAGGAGCAGGGTGATAAAAATGATTTTCTCTGGGTGTCAACACACCTGACATGCCTCTGGGCACCCAAATATCTGGACTGAGTTGTTGGGACTCGGTTTCTCCCTGGAACCTGCATGTGCCTTCTGCTCTCCGGAGCATGAGCCGATTCTCTGCATACGTTTGCGCAGGTCGATACTTCTAAGCTTCATCTGCACTCGCCCTTGTCATTGAGGCCAGGTCCCTCTGGGTCCTGGCGAGGACAGACTCGTGCTGGGAGCACGCTTCTGCTCTGTCCCTGTGTTATCCCGGCCGGGGAGCCCCAGCCTGCGCCTGGGCCCCCCTCGCCCCGCTCCCTCTGGCTGTGTGGTCTTAAAGCAGGCCACTTAACCTCGCAGTATCTGTCTCTGTAAAACCCAGATCATAATGCTTCCCAAACAGAGAGAGGGTTTTCTATAAGCCCTTTGAGCTCCTCGGATGGGGCGCATCCCACCAGCGCCAGAGGCATTGTGATCTTGGCGGCAGCTCCCACGTGACAGGTAACCTGAGATCGCGGCCTCTTCGGCTTTGTCCCGAATCAATGCGATCGGGGGCCACAAAGCCCCGGGAACTCTCAGTTACATGGAAACCCCGCGGTAAGCTTGGATTGGCTTACACTCTAATAAAGCTCACCAGGAAAAGCGCAGTCGTTTTGACTAGCCTCAATTAGCACTCTCATTTGATTTCTTCGGCTGAGTGTGAGTGATAAGTGAGGGGTGACCCAGTTACAGGTGGAGGGAGCTCAACCAGCCCGCCCGCCTCTGAGCTGGGGGAGGGCAGGACCCTCGGGCGCCGGCCAGGCCAGGCGGGGCCGCAGTGACCGAGATCCTCCTGGGTGCCAAGAATTGTACTAGGGACGTTATTCTATTCTGAACCGGCAAAACAACTCTCTGAACTGTATCAATATTCTTAAAGGAAAAAAAAACAACACTAAGCTTTATACCCTGTTTCACTACATTGCAAAGCCTGTGCGCTCAGGCCCTCGAGTCTAAGCCAGAAGTTTGGCCTGGGGCCCCCTTACTTATGCTAAGACCACACAGAAAGGTCGGCATCCTGCAAACCCGAGGCATGTTCTCCTAGTTGGGCCCCCAGAAGCGGCCCTGGACCTAGATGCAGCCTCCTTCTTTCTGGGCCCCTGGCTAGGTCTTCTTTAGCTTAAAAAATTGTATCCAGAATCCTCGGATCCTATTTGGATTAATGGAATCAAAATCCCATTCGGCTCCCCCACCCGGCTGCGACATCACCGCCGGTCAAAGGCAGGGTGTTGGTTGTGTTTTCCTTTGAGCTGGTGGTGAACTGGGGAGGGTGAAGAATCCTGGAATCTGATATGGTGGGAGCAAGTATCTTTTTCAGTTTGGGGTCCTCTGGGGGCCATCTGGGAGGGAGTGCACGGGAGAGCAGGCTGGGGAGCAGATTGCTGAAGAATTTCTCTCGGCAGGAGGAGAGCCACATGCCACAGCCACCAATGGCCCCCTAGAGGCAGGGGCTTCTGGAGACCCCAGTCAAGTAGTCAGCTCAGCTCCCTGGGGCGGCATCTATTGTGTGGATTGCTGGGAAGCACACTTAGTTGAACTGATACTCTGTGGCCAGATTGTGTGGAGTCTTGTTTGGGAAACCTTGGCGACTTTCTCCTGTGGTTTGGGGAAAGAAGGGAAGTGAAAAGTGTCGATGGGTGCTGCCGCTCTTGGAGTCTGCAGGCTGAGTCCCGATCGCAGGAACCCTCTGGAAGCAATTACAGGTTGCTCAGGGAACCGTGTTGTTTGGGAGAGCCAGGTGCAGTCTTGCTTTCTCGGAAGTGTAGGTTTAGGAAACAGTAGAAACCTCTGGTTTACAGACACTGTTATCAAACAATGTGAGGCTCAGAAGCAGCCAAACCCCAAACATTTCATGCCAAGGGCCCGTCCATCTGTGTTTCAAAAGCAATTTTGCTTGAAAGGCTTATTGCCCCTTCCTTTTGGTCCTTGGGAAGCTGCAATCTGCATTGTAAAGAGGACTCACCAAGACTCACTTCCTAGGGCTGCTGTGAGCCAGACATCGGGCTGGCACTGCACACCTGCCAGGGGGCCGGGTCAGACCAGCAGCCAGCAGCCTGCACTGGCGGGAGAGGGCCTGGCCCAGGCAAAGAGACAGAAGGCGCGGTGCATGTGGCTCCTCCATCCACTGGCTTAGCTCTCACTTAATATTGCAATTTTGTATTCCTAACTGAGCTCGAATCCCGTGTGGCTCTGGAGTGGGAAGATGTCCTGTATTATCTCATCTCCCAGAGAACTGTAGGGCCTCCCTCCATTAATGTTTCATGAATGAATGAGTGAAGGAATGAATGAGTTCATTATATTGTCCATTAGCAAATTCAGTAGTTTTCTGCCAACCCCCATAAATTCCACAAGGAGCCCGAAGTTTCCTTGCAAAGAACTTGGTACTAGAGAGGGGGGGAGAGAGAGAGAGAGAGAGAGAGAGAGAGAGAAAGAGAGAGGGAGGGAGGGAGGGGGGAGAGAGAGAGACTGAAAAAAAAACCCACTGCAGGAAGATTCTGCTGCCTCCAGACATCAGGAAAAGCCACTGGTCTAATTCATTCGCTATGGCGACTTTTTCATGCCCAGGACTGGCGCTGCCTCTGTAGTTCAGTCTGTGAAGGTTTCCTTTCAAGTGGGCCAGATGCTCCTGTTCTGGGCTCCCAATGTGCAGGGCAGATGTGGCACTCTCTTGGAATACACTTGTTGGTGGGCAACAAAATCCAAAGGCAAATGCCCACAAGATCCAACTAACTTTTTTCTTTTTTTTAAAAACTTCCCAGATCTGAGTACCCATCTGGATACTTCATTAGGACCTAAGACATCTGGGACCAGTAATGGAAGAAAAGAAAGAAACTTGCATATGTCAAGTACCTATTATATGTTTGCATTGAGCTAAGCCCTTTCCCATATGTTATCTCATTTAACCGCCCCCCAATCCTGCCAAAGTAGAATTATTATCTCCATTTTACAAATGAGAAAACACAAGCCTAGAGAAGCTAAGTAACTTGCCTGAATGGCATAGGGGGCAAGTTCCTGAATTGGAATCGTGACAGTGGCAAGGGTGGGGCTGGGGGACTTTAGTCGTAGCCATAATGTCCAGCAGCTCCCTTCTCCCCAACCACCCCCAAAGAAACGCCCAATCTAAGTAAAAAGGGCATGCCCGGTACAAAACGCAGCTTCAGCACCCGTTCCCCTGCCACCGCCCTTTCAGTGAGATCACTGCTCCACGCCCTGGCTCCACACACATCCTGGAGTCCACACGAGAGCAAGATCTGTCTGCTCCAACGACCACGCTTCTTCCCAGCACAGCCGGAGCGCCTCTTCCCTGAGACGCTTACCCAGAAGACCTTCATTTTCTTGAAAGCCTTACCCAGGAGAGCCAATAATCAGAGCAGAATTCCCCCAGTGGAGCCTGGCGCCATAGGATCCCAAATTTCACCAACCCACCCAGATTCAGCAGTTCATGAAATCCCCCCTGCATGTCACAGGATCGCACTGACGTGCTACCTGGCAGCGAGTAAACACGGCTAGGCTGAAGAAGCATGTGGCTAATGGCGTGGGTAAGAGTTTCAATTCACTTTGCAACATCCACTGGCCAAGGCCCAAGTCATTTTAGGTTCCAATTTCTTATTTTTTCCCGTCTCTAAATGTAGGTACCAGCAGCGTTCAAGTGCTTCTCCAGCCTCCGCCCTGGAACTGTGAAGTGGACCTGGGGGTTGAGGTCAGCCTTGCTCTGTATTCTGGATGGAGAATCGTTTCTGGAGATTAAATGTTCTCCAGTGAATATCTTGTCATGGGCTAGCTGGAAAATATAAAACCAAGCTAGGAGTCCAGGACTTCAGATTTCTCAATCGGCGTAAGCACCCCCTGTCTTCTCCCCTTCTTCCCTCAGGGAAGTTATATGCAGATAATAATGATAATTTACGCTCATACATCTCCTTATCATTTCAAAGCGTTTTCACACATAAGGTTCTGTTTAAATCCCCATAACTATTAGGTAAGCAGAGCTGATTTATATTACACATTGTATACATTATGCCAGTTTTGTAGATGAGGAAATTAAGGCATGAAGAGTCAGGGGCCTTGCCCAAAGCCACAGGGCAGTGAAGACGAGGCCCTCCGAGCTTCAGATTGCACGTCTAGCACTCTCTCCATTATATCTGAATTTGTTCATTTTACCACGTGTTCTCCTCAAAAGGACAAAGAGCTAATGCGACTTTTGAGGAGGCCAGCTAGTCTTGTTCTGCCATGACCTGAAACGAGCACGGCGTTTTGAGTTTAACTCGGTGCTCTTGGGCAACCAGGTGGCACCCACCTAGCTCCTCGGGAAGGTGTGCTCCAGGTGTGGGTGTAGCCACCAGAGAGAAGGGGGCTTCTGGTGAGCCACGAGCAAGGTCATCTGAAGGAGTGCGTGGTGGGCACAGGGAGAGGCCGGCCGAGGCGGGAGGAGAGAGGCGGAGCCTGGGCCGAGCCATGGCTTCTAAACCCTCTGGATCACCAACATCCTCAAGCTTTCGGCCAGTCCGACTTGGAGGCTGAGAAGGAGGCAGTCTCTGAGGTGATGTTCTGGGCAAGCAGGAAGTCTCCACACTGGGGGTTCTTCTGCTGAGGCTGTGGGCTACCTGGTAAGGCACCCCAGGAGCCGTGGACACAGCCGGGCAGAGCTTCCTGCCCCAGCCCCACGAGGCTGCTCGCAGGTACGGGGCCACCGTGGCCGGGGCCTCGCCTGCTGAATTAGGAGGCCTGTGGCACGGGGCAGGGCTCCTCCCCGCGCAGCACCCTGGTCTGACTCAGGCTGCCTCAGGGGCCGCTCGAGGGAGGTGCAGGTCCCAGGGGAGCTACCTGAAGGCACCCCAAGGATGTGGGAGGCCCCCAATCCCTGTGCTTCTCCCTGCTTAGGCAGATGCCCTGCCGATCCTTCACCTCGCCGAGCTCTGCTCCTTGAATAAGACCTCCTTCACCCTTCCAGTCCAAGTGGTACAAATCCTCTCGCTTCTACGGCATCCCTAGCTCAGGGCTCGATATGCAGTGGGTGTCGAATATTGGGTGGTGCCATTATCCTTGCTTTTCTGAGGATGGCTGATGTGCCCTTGGTCTCACGGTCGGCACGTTACAGAGCTGGCAGTCAAACTGAGACTTCTTCCTGCTCCCCCAAGTTGCCCCCCACACTTAGCTTGGTATTGGCTTGAAGTGTTGGGGTCCACAAGGACCCAGGCATGCCTGGTTTGCCCTGCCCCTGAGGTACCTACGTTCCGGAATCAAGTTACCCAGCAGATTCAGAGAGGCTGGACAAGCAGCCCACAGGGATGGCAGGAATTCTGGAGAATGCTTCTGGTTTGTTCCATGTGAGCAAATGCGGAATCACCTAGGATTGGGACAGAATGCCACTTGCTGGAGGGATGATTGGTTACACGTGTGGAGGCCCACTGAGAGGGTCTGGAAATGGACCCTGGACATTTCTTCAGAAACTGCTCCAGGGGGTTAGAGGCTGGCGTCCAGGTCAGTGTACAGCCAGCCCTGCTTCCCAGAGTGAGATTCCACTTCCAGAAGCAGCGTCACACCACTAAGCTCTCCCCTTCCTTCCTTGCACCCTGTCAGGCCTCTCGCCCAGGTTCACCTCAGGCTTTCTCAGAGGGCTTACCCCGCCCCCCCATCCTGCGTGGAGCAGGAGGGTTCAGAGGCAGCCCCTTTCCTCAGAGCCTTCCAACCCGCCCAAAGACCCAGGCTACACTTCGGGGTCCCTTACACACGTAAATGTGGGGTTGGTAAATGTGCTTCTTCCTGACGTGGTTTCCTCTTTCATTTGCAGTTAGAAACCACGACCCCTGAAGTGGCTTCCACAACTCGCTGTAATAGTCACTTGCATAATGGGGTTGGGGATGGTGTTTGGGGAACAGGAGGGGGTGGCTGTGTTGTTTTTTCAACCCTTGTGAGGTCCATTTTGGTGAAGTAAGAATGTTTTCCCGAGACCTGTCAGGCTTTGGTATTTCTCGTTCGCCTTGTGTAGCCTCCGCTTTAGGGAGAGTTCTGGCATCCTTAGATTCCCCTGTCTTTATTTGTAAGACATCCCCTAATTACCCAACACAATGCCATGGCCAAGCACACAGACCTGGGAGCCAGCAGTCAGATTGTAGGTGTTCAAATCCCAACCCCACCTCTTACTAGCCTAGTAACCCTGGGCGTGTTGTTTGCCCTGCCTCCATTTCCTCATCTGTGAAATGGGGATCACAATAACCTTACCTCGAAGGGCTGTAATAAGAATTTAACCTGACATTTTTATCCTCTACTTTGAATCTCTTTCTATTGGTCTCTACTCTGCACAATTGTTGGCTGACGTTTGAGATTGTCAGTTTCTCAGCGGCCAGCCCGGCTGATGATTCTCCTCCAGTGTGTATGTACTGCCCACAGTTCCCTTTCTGGAACTGAGCAGCATCTAGAGAGGTTTTCCATCAGCAGAGGTGAATGTAGTCTTAACTGCTCCTGATAGAGAAGCATCTAGCAAACAGAAACAGAGTGCAGAGACCCCCGGGCCACGCTCGGCCCGCAAGTGCTCTTGGGGGTGTGCGCAGTCATCTTTATTTATCGCAGGTTCACATCACGGTTCATCGTGTCTGCTGCCTGGGTGAGAGGTCAGCCGTGCCCCGCGCCCCTCAGGTGGGAAACGACTTGCTTTCCCGTGCAAGAGCTGCAGCCTCATGGGCCTCCCCATCCCCCAAAGCGACCCTGTGTGCAGCCTCTGGTGCTGAAGTCCGACCTCGGAGGCTGCTCAGCAAACGACGATGACGTCAGCCTCTCGCGGTGGCTGCGTAAATAGCTGAGCCCGTGTGCGTGTTTGGCCTGTGCTGGGGAACAGAGTTGACCCGACTGATGTTAGGTGCCCAAAGCCGTTGAAATATGTCAAAAATAACTCAGGCAACACAAGCCGGCTAGTGATAAGCTATAAAATGCCAGGCCAGGTTATGTTCTGTAAGCATTTCATTCAAGCAAAGTAGGCTGGAAAAGAACACATCTCGCATAGCCCTCCCGGGGTGCCCTTGACAGTGGGGAGCAGCAGTGACCTCTCAGCACGTCCCAGCTCTGCAAGTGTCGACCTCACCACGGGAGCAGACGGCTCACCAATGGGTATCTTCCAGCTCCAAGTTATAAAAGTGAAATATCGTTCTGTCCTGCCCACTCTCTCTCCATTAAGGTCAAAGGACAAGGCTCTGAGGACATTCAGGGAAAGTTCTCCATTCCACAGATGCAGTTAGACTGCTGGCAGGCCTGGTGGCACGCACAGCCTGAAAACTCAAGTTCCAGGCTTGTGCCTTCACATCCCAGTGCTGCTGTAACCAAGTACCACAGACTAGGTGGCTTAAAAGAACGGAAATTTATTCTCTCGCAGTTCTGGAAGCCAGAAGGCTGAAACCAAGGTGTTGGCAGCACCGTGCTTCTTCTGAAGTCTCCAGAAGAGTCTGCTCCATGCCCCTCTCCGGGCTTCTGGTGGCCCCAGGTGCTCCTTGGCTTGCGGCTGCCTAACCCCCGTCTCGGCCTCCCACTTCACATGGCCGTCTTCTTCCTTGAGTCTGTCTGTGTGTTGACTCTCCTGCCTACGAGGAGACCAGTCATTTTGGATTAGGGCCCACCGTCCTCCAGTGTGACCTCATTTTCACATCTTGGAAGACCCTATTTCCAAATAAGGTCATATTCACAGGATCAGCAGTTAGGGCTTGAACGTGACTTTTGGGGACACTATTCAACCCAAAACAGTGCCCCAGCAGACCTGGAGCAGAGCCTTCTTGCCTCAAGTTTCATGCAGTCGGTCCGTTTACCCTATGAAACCCACGTAATGGGCATGTCAGAATTGCCAGGGGCGCAATAGTGATCAAAAAGGGCCCTGGCTTGTAGATGACCTCTCCATTAAGAGAGGCTAGTTTAATGACATCATTAATGCCAGCAGTAATTATAGGAAAAACAGCAGAAATAGAGCATTGCACTCCCAATGAATACCTGCTGCCATGCTAGATGCTTGCTAGCACAATCGTCTAGTTTAATCATCACAACCACAGCAGGAGGTGGCTTCCCTTTATCTTCATTTTGCAAAGGAGGTAACTGAGGCTCAGCTAAGTAAAGTAACTTGTCGAAGGAACAAGTTAAGTAAGTGGCTGAGCTGAGACTCCAGCCCAGGTCTGTATGATGCCAAAGCTGATCCTATTTTCCTCTCTAACTGGAGACCTCCTCTTCCTTCATTTGCTCAAACTTAGAGATATTCTCATCAGATGGATTTCTAGGTGAATCTCAAGAAGGTGACTGTTCTAGTTGCATAATGGGAGATTTGGAGCCATCACAGCACCGGTGTCTCATGACTCAGAATTTGGAGCAAAGGGTTTCCTGCAGCTTTGACAGTAGGGCTCTTCTCCACGCCTAATTGCTCCTCACCTTTGAGAGGGTCCATCTTACATCCCTCATAGCTCCTATTTTTCAAACATCAGTTTTCATTTGGGGCACTCTCCCTCTTTGGGAGATTGCAAAAATTAAATCGTTTTTAAGCAACCAAACAACACTTCTGGGGTTTGTAATGAACTTGTGAAATTTGCGGAACTTGGTGGTTGGGGTTCTCTCAGTCCTACTTCCCTGGGGCCCTAAGGAGCTTCGAGCTGGCTCTTTATTTTCCTGTTTGAGAGTTGATGGTGCCAACTGGGGCCTGGCCATGCATCTTGGACGAAGGAGGCAACAAGTTCTAAGACAATCAAAGGGCTCTAGGAGAGCAACCCCCAAATGGGAGCAAGCCCCTGCCTTGGCTCTTTATTGTGAGAAATTTCAGATGACCATACATGGAGGGTGGTCTTATCTGATGAAATGAGCCTTGTTTGTTTCTGTGGAGTTAAACTACTGAGTGGGACACAAATGTGTAACCAACTCCCCTTTGTGTGAGTTTACTATTTTCACCTTCCATCAAAAGACTCCAGGGTCCCTTGAAGGGTGGGACCACTCTCCAATTTATGGCACCTCTTCCCTCTTCTTCAGGTTTCTTCCACTCAAGGAAAATGGCAGCAAGATGACTTGCATGCATCAGCTGCCACTGGCTTCTACTGTCACAGTTGTGAGCGGGTCACACCAGATTGGGTGGGTTTCTTGTTCCTCCCATCTCTTGGATGGGAGCTCAGCTTCACAGGGTCAAGACTTTGATGGTGTAAAGGTCAGCAGGATGAGCAGAATGTTTGAACTTTCCCTTTCCTGCTATGTGGGGCTTCTGACACAGAGGAGGCCCCTTCCCTCTGCAGGACAACTTATGGGGAACCTTGCTTCTTGTGGTTAGTATTTGGAGGGCAATGCTGCTATATTTTTCCAATCATAGCAGTGAAGGACCTGGAGTCGGGGGCCGGAACGCTGGGTTCCCACCCCGGCCCTGCCCTTTACCAGCCGTGTCCTCTCTCTGCTCTTGGTTTCCCTTATCTGGATACTGCAGATGCGAACAGTACCTACCTCACGGATTAAATATGTTCATACACAGAAAGCACTTCCAGCAATGCCTGGGAGAGCAGAAACACTGATTAGTATCCATGATACTCTCATTTTACTATTATTTCTGCTCCACAGAGTATTTTTTTCCCCAGTCCTATTTTCTAACCTATAAACTGTGGGGATAAATGAGAAACTGTTTGAAGGCTCGGGGAGATTCATGGTTAAATGACACCACAGATCTGCAAAGTGGGGTGCAGTAGGCAGATTTGCCTTCCCAAAGATGCCCAAATCCTGATCTCCAGAACCTGGGAAGATGTTAGGTTGCCTGGCAAAGGGGACTCAAGGTTGACAGTCAACTGACCTTAACAAAGGGAGGTTATCCTGGGTTTTCTGGCTGGCCCAGTGGAACCACCAGGGTCTTTAAAACCGGAAGAAGGAGGCAAAAGGCGAGCGGCAGAGGGAGAATCAGAGACACACGTCGCTGGTGCCTTTGAAGGTGGAGGAGGGGACCATGAGCCATGGAGTGTGGGCGGCCCCGGGAAGCTGGAAGGGAAAGGAAACGGTTTCTCCCCAGGAGCCCTGGAAGGAGCTCTGCCCTGCCAACAGCGTGATTTTAGCCCGGCGAGGCCTGTGCCAGACTTCTATCCTACGGGACTATAAGATAATAGATATGTGCTGTGTAAGCTCCTAAATTTGTGGTAATTTGTTACAGCAGTGATAGGAACACACAGTGTTACTGATTTGGTGTCCCACGTGCTGGCTTGGACTAACCCCAGAGGCTCAGTATCGTGTGGGCGTGAAGCACACCTCCTGTCCCGAGGAGGGCCTGTTTCCTGATCGGCCCCTCCAAGAACGCCTCACGCTGCCACGCTGCTAGCAATTTGACCTCTTCCGGAGCTGCGTGCTAAACCTCCAGCCATGAGTTCTTTAGCTTCCTTGAGGGTTGGGAGGGGGCTGACCTGTGCCACAGCAGAAGTGCTGTGCAGTGTCTGGGAAGCTCCTGTGGCTGTTTAAGCATCCACAGCTCCTGACCACATCACTGGACCAAGCACGCCCAAGGCTGCGCTTTCATTTCCCAGGTGACTCCATCTCTTTAAGAAAACTGTCAATAGCAATAAAAGCATTAGAGCAAAATGGAGTCTTACATGCGTCCACTGCCCTCCCGCATCACCTGCTGGTTATATCAGAGGCTGGCGTTCTGGAAAGGCTCCCCTTGACGTCCAGGAGGCTGGCGTCTCCCTCTCGGAGCCGTGCTGGAGGGCTGGACGGTTTTTGCTGCCTCCCTCTGGGGTCTTGCTATCTCCAGGAGCTCTGAGCTCTGGAGAACCTTAGCATCCTTCCCTGGGCCTCCCTCCTTTACCAAACAAGGCTAGGAATCAGAACTTCTTTCATGGCGACATCTGGCTCACTTCCCTCAAGTGCTTTTTAAAATTTAATCTTTCAACTGAAGTCATTTCAGTTCAGTGCAACCCCTTGCCTTTCTTTCTCTTTCTCTCTCTCCTCCCTCCCTCCCTCCTTTTTTCCTTTCTCTCTTTCTCTCCTTCTTCCCTCCCTCCCTCCCTCCCTACCCCCTTCTCTCTCCCCCTTCTTTTGGCCTTTGGACACAGCAAAGTTTCAAGAGCACTCCTTACCCACGCTTAGTGACTGGGGCTAGAAGTGAAAGTGCTGGCTGTGACCTGACTTATTTCTTTCTTTCTGGCCACAGAGCCACAAGGTTCAGTCCCAGGAGCCGACCGGGGACATCTCGTTGCGCCATCTGCCTGCACCCTCCCGCCCCCGCCAGCCACCGAGCTCTGATTGTTGTTGGTTTTATTTGTTTTAAGTTTCTGTTGGTT
>JAQZBX010004548.1:0-59727 GCA_029593785.1 Cabassous unicinctus | reverse complement strand
TGAACTGTAGTCTATGCTCGGTGGCAAGGCCCCAGGATGTGTATATCCATTGCGGGTGTAATACCACACAGATGGGGAATGGTTGTGTGGGGTGTTTTTGGGGGTGTGGGCGGTGGGGAGCATGGGAATCCCTGTAGTTTCTGAGTAATATTTGGGTAATCTAGGCACCTTTATAAAATGTATATATATATATATAACAAATAACATTTATGTAAACAAATGCACATATATGCATATGTATTTATATATCATTTTACAAAAAAAATTAAAAAAAAGAAAGAAAGAAATAAAAAATCTATTTATCAGTAAAGCATACTACTTAGAAACTCCTTTGAAAACACCTGTGTGATATTATGATACCTCCATTCCACACAATGATTAGCAAATGAAATTTCCAGTTACATCTTGAGATGTTATGTGTCCAAATAATGAGAATCACAAGCCTACAGAAGACACTCTTCATAGCATCAACCACCCACAAACAACTATTTTCTAAATTTCCCTAAGAGAATGTTTCATTGACTTTGGAGTCTGTTTGTGGTCTGTTCCTTGACACCTTCCATTTCTCTTCTGTGCCTAGCCATATTTGCAGTTCTGCACCAGCTCTTTCATTTCAGAGTGTTTACATTAACTTGAAATTGTTAACCTACTTGTGTTGCACAATGTTTCAAGACAGGGACAGAGGTTATAAATAAACAACAGTTATTTCAGGTCTGCCTGCCAAACAAGTGCCTGGATTCTTCTGAGCCCCCAGAGACTGGCTGATGCAAGGCTGAACACCTCAAATAGGGCTAAAATCAGGTATTCTTAAAGAATACTAAGCAGACACACTCCATGTGACACAGTTATGTCCCCCATCAACAGACACCTCCTGATTGCTACAGAGACTGGTAAATAGACTTCTCTGTCATAACCACTTGGAATAAACCACAGGTAACCTGAGCCCAATTATTCCCTATTACCAGTGAGATTGTTTATCCTTCTTCAAGTTTAACAGCTAAGTGACCAAAACAAAAGAGAAGGTACTTACTGATGAGGTGATATTTGAGAAAGACATGCCATTTCAACAAATCTTTCTGTATATTTAAAATAAACAATTCAAAATGACTTTCTTTGAAATTTTTCCCCTCTTACTCATGCCTAGAATAACAGTGTGGATTATTGTTGTAAGGGATGGTTTTTGAGACATTTGGATTGAGAACTTACGATTATGTGTCCACTAAGCCTCAAAGGCCTTGGTAATTGTGCTATCTACTTAAACTAGCAATTAACAAAAGAAAAATAATGAGCATTTTGTTTGTGTACTATGACTTTCCTGCAGATTATCTTCTAATATTGAATTCATATTAGAATACTTTTTAAATATTTGGTGGTTATAACTGGGCAACACAGGTGCCAAAGGCAGATTACATAATATTTTAACATTATGAAATATCAAGTTTGGAGATTCAACTTTCTGCCATTATTAGCAGTGTTTATTAAAAAACAGGATTTAGGGAATATGCTTCCTTAGGTGTTAAAGGCTCATAGATATAGTTGAGAATCAAGGAAGTGAAAATATTTCTGAACCTTTTAAAATTGATCAGAGTGAATGAGAGTTCATTATTCTCTTTTAGGAAATTCTGTGCTATGAATCAGTGTCAAATAGTATTGTGTATGTGTCAGCAGCAGTCACATTAGTAAATTTAACTAACCACAATACGGAAAGCTACTAGAAATTGGTGAAAGGAAACACAAATGTTTCCATTAAACTAACTCAATAGGGAACTTGAAAAATAAGATATGAAACAAAAATTAAATATCCCCCAGAATACCCTGATGTTGAGTTCAATTTTACTAATGTTTTAACTCTTTTAAAAAAATATTTGAACTTCTAACATAAGTAATATATCTAGACCTTTTCTCTCCATCCCTTCTCCCTGGGACACCCACCTAACTGCTCTCCTTGCTCTAACTTTGCACAATTAATTCTGTTCTCTGTAGAAAGACCAGGGGTAATTTTTCCAAGCATCAAACAATACTACTCCCCTGCCCTTCTCCTCAAAGACCCCATCCCCTATTCCCTGAAGATAAAATAGAAGATTCCTAGCATGCATATAAAGCCAACCATGATCTGATACCTCTCCAGGAGGAGTGTTTGTCATCCTGCTAATGAACTATTCTCTCTGAACATCTTACAGGCCCGTGAATGAGTTACTCTCTCTCCTTCCCAAGAAACTTCACTCATGATGTTCTTTCAGCACAGAACACTTTTCCACAACCCCTCCACCATTGGCTAACTTTTATTCCCCCTTTAATTATAAACTTAAGTGTAAAGGAAGCTTTCTCTTACTGCCCCTCCTGCCTCCCAAGGATGTTGACCTCATGGCAGGCAGAATTGGGTCTGCAACCCCATCTGCAGGTTCAAGATGCTGTTGCCAGGGTGGGAAATAAAGACCTGTTCTTTTAAACTCTGGTTGGGTGTGGTCTGATCACAGATCTCTACCTTTGATCAGCTACTTCAGATCAGTGGAGGCCAAAAGCCATTGCTCTAACCCACACTGGCAAAAGTGGCAGAAGCACCTCAAGGACAATAGTGCTCCTCAAAACAAATAAAAACAGTTAAAGGGCTGAATTAAGAGGGAAAATGCTGAATAAAGATAGCTCAGCTTCAAAAACTACAGAAGCTCCTGGCACTCATGCTGGACCTGTCCTCACCCCCTACAAAATGCAGGGTGTTACTACCTTGTACTGCCATTGTGTCTTTGTTTAATTGTGGCTCCCTGGCTCTGTTACAGAGTACATATCAGTGTTCATGTATGTCTGTAGAATGGAAGTCTGAAAAACTGAGCCAGGAAACTTGCCATGGGTTCACACTCCCAGAGTTTGTACCAAGAGCAGAGAAGAAGCTTGCAGACAGCTGGGAGAGTGTTTTTAAAGGATTAAGTGGAAATGGCCCAAGGCAAGGACTACTAGCATTAATTACTCAAGAGAGCACCCAGGAGAATGAGGAGGACTATTTCAAAAGGAGAAGAGTGGGCATTCACTGGAACTGTGTAAACTGCAAACAAGGAATTCCTAAGGCCTCTACCAAGCACAATACCAGGAAAAGTAGCAGGTTCCATGGCTCAGGCCCCATGAAGGCTCAGATAAGATGCAGAAGGCCCTGCACTTCTCATTCGCCTGGAGCTGATCTTTTTGGTAAGAGCTCCAAAGGAGACCAGCAGCCAAAACAAAGCCAGTTTGGAAGGACAGTTAAAGGAATTTATGCTTTGGTTTGTTTTGATTTGATCTTGGCAATCAAGAAAATCTTTGTCATATCACTAGCTGCACTGAAATTTGAGGAACAAAAAACTCAGGGACTAAATCCCAGAATTAACACTTAAAAATATTAAAATGTTCAAGGCGCAACAAAAGATTGCAAGACAAAAAAAAAAAAAACAAGAGGAAATCATTGCCCACCCAAAGGAACAAGATAAATATGCAGAAACTATCAATGAAGAGGACCAGCTGTTTTATTTGGGTTGATAGAGAAGTTTTTGTTATGGATGGTGGTGATGATAGCAAAGAACTGTGAATTTAATTAACAGCACTGAATTATATATTTGAATGTGGTTAAAATGGAAAATTTTAGATTGTGAATATATTACTAGAACAAAAATTTTTAAAAAGCACATAGGAATGGACATGACAAACAGCGAACCCTTTTGTAAATGAAGGGAATATATGATTACTCAGAGGACAGAACCACAAGTTTTAGAATATCATTCCCATGGAGAAAGGCTAAGTCTAATTTAAAAAACCAACAATACACACAGGTGTTTTTCAGATTTTTTTCCACCAGTGATTGTCATATGCCTGCTATTTCCCTTCCTTTTTTAAATTTTATTAGAGAAGTTGTGAGCATACCAAACAGTCATGTATAATGTGCTGATTCCCATACATGACCCCTCCACCAACACCATAAATTGTTGTGAAACCTTTGTTGCAGATTATGAAAGAACATGATGAGGCTATTACCACCATAGTGACAAACTATGGTCCATAATGAACATGTGTTATATTTTTCCATTCACCCCCTATTATTAACACTAGGTATTAGTATTGTACATTTGCTATATATCATGAGTGAATACTCTTACATTTTTAATGTTAACCACAGTCCACCTTCCACCACATGGTTCAGTGTGTTACATTCCCCCTCTTTTTGAAAAGGACTACTGTGTCTAGCTTCTGTTACTGTATCTTGAGAATGTGTGATGGGGCAAGGAGGGAAGCAATGCTTGCTTCTTTAGTTTGAAGTTCTTCATATGAAGAGGAATTGTGCCCAAAGAATGTGAATTGAATCCAAAGAGCTTTTTCTGCACTGGGACATGATTTAACATGAGGTCCTGGACTTCAACCATGAGCATAAAGATATAATATGATGAGACTTTTGTGAGAGAGTCTTAAGAGGGGGTGAGTATAATTTCCATGTGGGATAAATGTAAATATATGTGTCCAGAAGGCAGACTATGATAGTTTTAAACATGGCTGCATAATAGATGACTCTTCTCTGATCAAGGGGTGGGGTATCTGTATCCTGCACTAGAATTGAGGCGGGTTAGCAAATGCTTCAACAGGTAGAATATGACAGAAGTTGTGCTAAGTAATTTTGAAAGCTAGCATGTGAACATGTATCTTCTACCTTGTTAAAGGAGAGTCTCAGCAGTCTGGATGACATGCTGTAGAGAGATATTGTAAGCACCTGATTGACAGTGGCAGCTGAGCCCAGTCATTCAGTCATTCCCATTAAGGTAACAAGCATGTCAGTGAAGCCACCTTGAATGTGCCAGATCAATCTTCCACCACCTGAATATGATGAATAATTCCCATCAATACCACATAGAAGAGAAGATTCATGGAGCTGAGCCCTGCCTGAATTCTAAGCTCAGAAAGTATTAGATATCATAAAATGTCATTTTAAGTCACCAAGTTTTTAGGTTATTTATTGTGTAATCACAGATAAATGGAACACTTATTAAAGATTCTAGAGTACACACTGTGCACTTCAGGCCATACAACAGGAATCCAACCATGGGGGTGTGGATTATGATGGACATCTGCTACAATGAGCTAAGTATTATGGGGGAGGCTGCCAAGATTATACTTTTTAAAAAAATATCATGTCAATAAGAGAAGGAATTAGTCACAGCTGACCTCAGCAAACTACCATTTAAAAAATATCTTAAGAATCACTTTCCTAGCAGTTATTTCCAGGTATAATACCTCATCCACTCCTCTTGATCTTCAAGCTAAGAAAGATAAGTTAAAGAGCATCTTTATTTCTCTTTCTTTTACTTTTTTAAATTAATGCCTGAATGATATTTATAGGTACACAAAAATAAAATATAAAATAAAATAAAATAAAAACCACTCAGAGTTGAACTTGATTTTAAATTCTGGAGACAAACATTAATATATCATTGTAAGGGTAAGAAACAGAATATTTCTGGGCATATGAACACACTTTGAAATTTAAAATGAGGGAAATTACTTCTTCTCTAATCCTATTTGACAAGCTTGCATTGAATAAATCCTCCTCCAAAGAACAAGTAGAAATCTTGATTTTAAAAAATTAAAAAATTTTTGAAGGCATAAGGCAGCTGAAAATGCATTGTGGACTTGAGGAGTTAATACCCTAGAAAGAAGGAGGATGCAGAAAGTTTAACCCAACATTCAGTGTCACTTACCTGTGCAGCATTTGCTGATGACTAAACAGTGACCAAGAGCCTAAAAGGATGAGCAGCTTAGTAGTTCACTTATATTCAACCCCTCTATCTCTCTATATGTAGAAATTTAGATGGATCTTAGAGCCAAAATATAAAAACTAGAAACTGAAAGCTTCTTGAAAAAAATATAGGAGATATTTGGGCAGGACAGAAAAGAATAAATGATACCAAAAGAAAATGACAGATTGGACTTAGATAGAATTAGAAATATCTACCTATAAAAAGATACCATTTATGATAATGAATGACCCAAAGACTTGCCCAATTAAAAAAAAATGAGCAAAAGACTTAAAAAGACAGAGGATAAGAAAAAAAAAATTAAATATCCAGAATAAAAGAAACATGAAAAGACGTTCAATATCATTTGTCACCAAGGAAAAGCAAATTAAAACCACAATGAAATATTATTTCAAACATGATAGAATGGCTAAAAAATAGAACGTAGCTTAGGTGTGAAGCAATTGAAACTCTCTCTGCTTGTAAGGGCATAAAAGATAGAAACACTTTGGAAGATTGTTTGCCTGGTTTGGATAAATTAAACATACTTCTACCTTATAACCCTGCACTTACATTTCTAGGCATTTACTCAAGAGAAATGGAAATACATGTTCAAAGACTTTTAGAAGATTGTTTACAGCAGTCTTATTTACAATAGTCAAATACTAGAAATAGCCCGAATGTCCAGGAACAAAACAATGAATAAGCAGTTTGTGGTTTAGCCAGACAATGGAATATTACTTAGCAATAAAACTTGAATTAAGTATAAATATGTGGATACCTTTTGTTCCATAAAGTCTACTTCTAGAAATTCCAAAGGAAATAAAATAGGAAGATGTGCAAAATTTAACTAATTATGAGGTATTACCTGAAGCATGTGCATAATCATAAATAATTGAAATAATTGAGGTGCCTCAAATCAGGAAACCAGTTAAATTAACAATGCAATAATATAAATTAAAATTGAACTGTAGGGAAGCAGATATGGCTCAAGCGATTGGGCTCCGATCTACCATATGGAAGTCCCCAGGTTTGATTGCTGGGGACTCCTGGTGAAGGTAAGCTAGCCCACGATGTGGAAAATTGATTCCCCATGCCATGGAGGGCTGATGGACCACGCCACGGAGAGCTGGCACAGCAAGATGATGCAACAAAGGGGAGACACAGAGGAGAGACAGTGAGAGACACAGAAATCAAGGGAGCTGAGGTGGCTCAAGCAATTGGGTGCCTCTGTCCCACCAAGGATCAGTTCCCAGACCATCGTAAAGAGAAAGAGGGGAAGAAAAAACAGGCAGATATGGAAAGAACACACAGCGAATGGACACAGAGAGCAGACAGTGAGCACAAAACAACAACAAGAGGGTCAGTAAATATTGAAAAAAAATTGAACTGTAGAATTTATTTTGATGGAAAGCTAGTTGCAATAGAGTAATTGAACAAAAAATCTTACAATGTAATATATATATATTACAGTGTAATATTACTTGTATATATATATATTACAAGTTATAGACAATGGGTGCATGCACATATACACTTGAACTTTTAATTGTCCTTTCATTTCCACAAATATTAATAGAAACATTGCCTAACTTTAAAAAGTTCTTTCAAACACATAACAACAGTAATATTAAAGTTAATATTTGCTATTTAATATGTGCTTACTAAGTGTTTTACATTCATTACCTTATGTTTTCCTCCAAATACTGAATGAGGAAGGTATTCATGCTATCTCCATTTTTTGGATGAGAAAACTAAGGAAGGTAGAGATTAAGAAACTTTCAGAATCATTCAGTTAGTAAGTGGTAGACCTGGACTTGAATGAAGGGCTTTGTGCCTCCTAAACCTACACTTTAAATGAATATTATATTGTGTCTCACATATAAGCTGCTTGGTTGGAAAATAGTTTTCCTTAGAAACCATGATATAGACATTGTTTACATAAGTACCCAAAAAATCACATAACATTTTTATAAAAGTACCAATATTTTAATACAAAATCCAAGGATAATGTATACAGTTGTTTTTTAAGAGGTAATGCATTAGAAGGTTTTTTCTTGGCATACAGGAATAGATTTTCTATTTATATAGCTGGATGATGAAATATCATTCATACATTTCCCCTTGTGCCCTATTAAACCTGAATACAGCTGTGTATATGGAGCTTTGTAGTATAAGACCTGAAAGTAATAAGAATCATTGCAGAACAATTGGGTGAACAGATATAGATGATTCTTGAAAGACTAACATAACTATAATGATTATACTAGAAGATGAAAACCTGTTCTGTTTATTTTTTAAAATTTTTATTGCAGTAGAGACAAAATTTCCCATTTTAACCTCATTCCAAGTGGTCAATTCAGTGGTATTATTCATAGTCACAATATTGGGTTACCATCACTATCTACTACCTTTCCTTTTTCATCACTTCAAAGAAAACCTACTCACCTGTTAAGCAATAATTCCCTTATTCTGCACAGTTCCCCTGCCCCTAGTAAACTACAAACCACCATCCATGTCTATGAAGTTTGCTTCTTCTAGGTATTTCATATAAGCAAGATCATACAATGCTTTTCTTTTTGTGTGGCTTATTTGGGTCAATATATTGTCTTCAATGTTCAACCATGTTTCATTCCTTTTAATGGCTGAATATATTGCATTGTATGTATATAACACATTTTTTATTCATCATCCATTGATGGACATGGGTTACCTCCACATTTTGACTATGATAATGAATAATGAATAATAGTGCTGCTATAAACATTGGTGTACAAATATGTGTGTGAGTTCCAGCATTCACTAATTTGGGGTGTATACCAAGAAGTGGGCTTGTCAGGTCAAGTGTTAATTCTGTTTTCAATTTTCTGAGGAAAAGCCATGACTGTTTTTGAAAGAATACATTACTGTCATATATTTTGTACCCATAGTTTTTAAGCCTTTCTCTGGATATTTTAAAGATAGTACATCTAAACTTCACAACATTCTTGTGAGGAAGATACAGAAATTATTATTTTATAGTTTAGGGAAAGTTGAAACTAAAACTGTTTCACCAGAGAAATGGTGCACCAATTGCTTTTAGTAATTTTTAAATTTAAGTTCATGACCTCACCAATTTGTGTAAGTTCCCCCACTTACTATCTCTTACACTCAGCTTTTAACACCGTTTACCTTAGTTTCATGTCTCCTGTAAGGATTTCAGAAGTCTGTTGAAAGAGGATGAAAATGCTGTTATCAAGATATTTATAGAAGCATATCACTACATGATTTACATGTATTATTTCATTTAATCCTAATTACCATCCAATGAGCTATATATTTATTATTCCCATTTCACAGTTAAGGAAGTTTATTATTTTACCCAAGGCACACAGCTCCCTAGTGGTAGTGCTGGGATTTGAATTCACATCTATATTACCCAAATTTGTGTTCTTAACTACTAAAGCATATTGTTTCTATCACAGGACTATTTTTTAAATTTTTTTAAATAAAAAATAAAATCTCAAACAACTTCCAAAGACACAAGAATTTGTACTAAGAATGAAAAACTGTAAGAAGATTAACTTGTTCTTCATCAGATGAACATTTCCCTTTCTTTAAAAAATAACAAGCTAAATTTTCAAGTCAACTTAATTGCAAACTATTTACACTGAGAAAACCTCCATCCAGGATGTTGACTTACTTATCCAGAAGACTTGAAGCTAAATAATTTGTCTTGTGATTTCACTCTTGAATCAAAGCTCCTCGTGTTCTTTTGCTGCTGTGAAGACTACAGCTAACTTCTCATTTCAAGATAGCAGTGTAGTAGTTGAGCTAGAGGGGAGGCTGGTTGCTGCATTAAAGAGAACTGCAAGTGAGGCAGAGAATTGATGGTGGCCTCAAGAAAATATGCTTTCCTATCTACTTGCAAGTGTAATTTAAAGAGGATTTTCAAGACATGGATAGACAATGTTTTCATACCATTCTCACTGCTTTCTTCCTTTATAACTCCTTACCAACTCTGGTCCATAGCTACTGTTTAATCAACAGCCTGCATTTGTGAAGGATTCTTCAGCAACTCCAAATGTATTTCTTATAATGCAAATTGAATGAACTGGTGAAAATGAAATTCATCTGTAGTGTAACAGGTTTATTTCAAGCTATAAGAGCTGCCTAAGAGTAAAAGGGGCTTTTAAACATTCTATGCCAATGCCAAATTTGAGATGATCTATTTGGCCATGATCTTACTATCAGATTTTACTCTCATACACTTTTTGTATATGAAAATATTTTATTTAATATTTATCCCAATATTGCAGCCATTTCCCTACTTTTTGGAATAAAGTTATAAATAAGTTAAAGAAATTAATTTATGCAACCTGGGTATAAATCTAAGCTACCCCTAAATAATTCACATTTTCCAAATAAACAAGAACCAATGAATATTTTATGATACATGGCAAAGTGTATGTAGCAGTTTGAGATTAATTTATGAATCCCCTGCCCTAAAAAAGATTAGGTTTTTAAACTAATCTATTCCTCTGGGTGTGATATCATTTGACTGCATTAAATTCAGCTGAGGGGCCTTTGATTAGATTACATGTTAAGATTTATTTGGGAATTTTTTATTTTGCTACTTCAGTGGGCATGTCTCAGGTTGAGTCCCCACCCCTTTGCTGGGTCTGATAAAAGTGGACACTTACAGAAGAGAGAGCTCTGTCATTTCTGATCTTGCCTTGTGACAGAAATGAGGAGGTTCAAACAGCTAAGGCCCAGGGGAGAGATAACCCATATTGCCTGATATCTTATAGTTTAAATTAGTAAGAGAACAGAACAGACAACATTGATATAAAAGGCCCAGATAGATACAAGGCCTAAGCCAGGAGGGAGGAGATGACAGGTCACATAATCATGAAGCTTCAAGAGTCTGGGCCAATGGATCTCAAAAGGAAGAGGAAGCCCAGTGGGAAAGGGAGACCAGGCAGAGATTGCCTGCCATCTTGTAGCTTTCTTTTGGGTCATGAAAAGTTTCAGTGGATGGTAGTGATGGAACAATGTGAATGCAAATAATACCACTTTAAATTGTTAAAATAGGAAATTTTGTGTTATATAATGAGTCACCATAAAAAAATTATTGTAAAAGTTTGATAAATTTTTTGCCATTTGGTGTGCTGGTGTGTGAAATAAGGATATCATTCATCCTTATTTTTTTGTAAAATGTGGATTATTTAGGGGTGGCTGAGCTTTATACCCAGGTTGATGAAAGGCAAAACTGCCTTAAGAATGGAAGCTAAAGTTGAGGACAAATGAGATCTTGAAAATGTAAGGCCCTGAGAATTAAAAAAAAAATCCTGAGAAAACTTCAAATTTTCACAGCTGTGGATCAGGTGATGTCAAAGCTGAGAATCCCAAGGTGCAAAACTGGACCAGATCTTTTTTGAAGATATTTGGAATAAATAGACATTGTACGGAGGTATACATATGATATTCTATAACTATGGGGCTGGAAAATAGCAAGGACCTGGCTGTGCTGTGGGGTCTTTTAGGTGGGGGAGGAGCTAGGGTTACTCTTCCCTCTGCCCTTCCCACACCTTGAAATCTCTGACTGTTCTGTGGCTCTGTGATGTGGGCTTGGATCTTTAGGCAGCACAGGTTTAGTGTCCAGTGTTCAGTGCTGCCTGAGGCTGGTGTGTGTTGTGGAAGATAGGGACAAATCTCTACTTCCCAATACACCAGGGTGCCCAATGTGTGAGTACAGACATATCCACATGGACCATTGAATGTATTTTATTTTTATTTTGTGGGATATTGCTCTTTCTCCTTTTTCTGTACTTCCCCCAGATGAATCATTCTATGGAAGAAGGAGACAGAAATCAGGTAAGGGAATCCCAAATCCATCCCCTAACATAGAAGGACTTTTACTTTCCCTGTTCCTTCACTTCTGTAAATAAGTTATGTTTACACAGACTCCTGAGATGGGCCTTGTCAGGAAAGATGAGAAACAATATTTTAGGGTAAAGGGTGAGTTGGCAGAAGGCTTAGATCTACACTCACAGATTATTTTCTTGGGTGTGCCAGAGAATTAACTCAAAGGTAAATTTCAAGCAATGTGCTTCAGTGTCCATGGGGTTAATTATTAGGAAAGTGTAGGAAATGTTTGAGGGACAGAGTCAAGCAAACAATATTCATCATTCCCCTTCACAAGTCTGGTATCTCTTGGTGAAGCCCTTGTCTTAGGACTGAACTGGAGAGCAGGTATGAGTCTCCGAAAGCCTCTGATCAGATGCTAAATACTGAGCTCTGGCCTCATGGAGGAGAATCCTACTTAAGGGGGCACACACACCTCAATGTCAGAAACTGCACTCTCCATAGCACACAACTATTGCCAGGAGTATCAGTAAAGGATCATTCACACACACACACACACACACACACACACACACCTTTATTTGAGAGTTTCAAAGAAGAAGTGATAGAAAAGGATTTTATCCTTTTTGAAAGAAAAGAATAACAAGAAAGGAACACAGAACCCCATGATCTGAATGTAGAAAGTCATATTAAATAAGGATACATATGGGCTGCAGTTTGCCTAAGAAAGGAGTGTGAGGACTGGGTCCAGACCCTCTTTCTTTCAGGGTCAAGACAGAGTCAAGAGAAGCATTTCCTCACCTGACCCCATGCTCTCAGGATATCACTCTGTCTTCCAACTCAGCCACCCCATGAATCCCACAGAATCACTCAGCTGCTATGCTCCACCACCACTCTTCCCCTCCACAACCACATATGACACATAATGCTGCTTCTGTCTGACTTGCCTTCATATATATATTGAACATTGGCTCAGAGATTTCATCTCCACAGTGTTCCACTGGTTGGCATTTTCTGTTTAAATACTCTTTGCACTGGAGTACTTAGGCCTGCTCATTTCATCCTTGTCTTCTTGGCAGTTTTCTGGCAAGAGCTTGTCCTTTCCACCTTCTCACAATGTTCTCCCTAAAGAATATCTTTCTTTACATCTTTCACAGGCCTTATCCTGGAGAAATCCTTAATCTTTTCATGTAGCATATAGAATTTTTTTCAGTCTTCACTTTGTTCTTCATGAGTTCTTGGACATAAGAGTCTCCAGAAGAACAGACATCCCTCTAAGATGAAAGAAGATGAGGAGGGGTTATTTCTAAGACATCTGAGGCAGGGCTATGAACTCACCTATGGGATAGCTTCAGAATTGCCTGATATTTGATCAGGACACCCCAGGGCCTGCTCCTTTCCTGAGCATTGATGACAAGCCAGAGTAGTTGTATGAGGAAACAATCAAGGATATGAAGCTCACTCTTCTCAGACTAAAATCAGGAGACTCCTTGAAGGCCAGTGAACTTGAAAATTCCCCATTTAATAATGATATATTGTTTAATCTAGGGAATCTATTTATTGATGAATGCCCCACAAAATCAAGTTTGTTGGTGGAACAAGATATAGGAAAATCAAATTTGAAATAACATTCTGATAGTCAAAACTCCAACTTGAGGGAGACCCACAGAGCCACATTCCTCACTGTGATGTAGAAACTTCCCCTTACTCAAATAGTTTCTTTTCCAAGGACTTGGAGCCCCAGATCCTAACTATGCACAGAAGAGATATGGCAACATCCCAGGGTCCCTACATCCAACATGAGACAGAGGGCCAACAGAAGGAAAAGACATCTAAGATCCAGGCCCCTTGGAAGGTCCAGGGCACCAATTTAAACCAAAATATAGAAAAAGAGAATTCAGAAAGTCTGTATTCAGAAGAGTACCTGGAAGAGGCAGTGAGGTTAGGGCCTTCCCTCGAAAGAGGTTTGAATCACAATGCCCAGAACTGGGAATCAACAAAGAAACTGATGCCCCCAAAGGCACATAGTCCTCATAAAAACAAACACTGGAAAAGGGTTAGCGAAATGGTCCAGTGGATTTGTCCATGGAAAAATCGGAAGAATCATATAGTTGCCTGGAAACCAACTTTGTCAATGCTTTTCTCCCAGCAACTGTGTCCAAGTCATTGTCCCTCCATTTTCCCCAGGGAGCCAGCATCTCCCACCAGGGTCCACCAGCAGGTGCCAAGGATGCCAGGTCCCCCAAGCCACCATCACTGCTTCCCCCTGCTCTGCTTTATGGCATGCATCCCCCACTCAGCCATAAATCCTCCTCCCTTAGATAGCATGTTTTTGTTCCTACTTCAAAAAATTACTTAAAAATAAATGTATTTGTTCAAATGAATGAGGGTCATGTCTGTATTTACCACATTTGGGTGGAGGTTTAGGGTATTCCATTAGCTCGCATAGCTTAAGCATGTAATAATGCCTGTTTTAGCCTTTAAAAGACCATGTTAATGGAAGGAAGTTAACACTGACATTGGATCCACTGTTATCCAGCCATCCTTCATTTCCATTTTCTCAGATATCTTTTTCATGTAAAATACTTTTTTCTTAAATTTTCATTTTAAAAAATATTAAAAACAGCCTTTAAAATCTCTAGGAACCTGTGAAGGAAAGAAAATTCATTAAAATCCCAAATCCAGTCCCTTCCTCAAGCAGTTGTTCCCTACCCTCCCCCACTTTCTTTAGGAGAATGGGATGGATGGGAATACCCAGACCTAATAGAACCAGAAACTACCCTTGAGGAAGGATGGGGGCATGAATCCTCACATATCTCCAATGTGAGATGTGGAAGTCTGGGGGTTGTTCAGTGCTGAGTTCAGAAGGATGGGGAGTAATTTATGTTTATCAATCTATTGTCAGAAAAGATGACACCTTCACCTAAGACAGCTTTGTCTTCCTGATGAAGGCGGGAGAGCGGTAATGAAATGGAGTGAACTTCACCACTTCTAATTCTTCTATCACTGAGCATGCTCTAGAGATGTAGGATCTGTGAATCTATATGAAGGGAACAATCATGGAGTCTATGGTGGGATTTGTTTCCCTGTCCATCCCAAATGGAATGTGTTCATCAGTGATGTACCCTCCCTCTCTTTCTCAAGCCCAGAGAGGGAGAAGACAGCTCTGTGAATGTTGTGTGACTCTGAACATTTGTATGGTGTCCTTGGCATTGACTGCTGGACATAGTGGACCTAGGTGAGTTGGGAGTAGGAGTATATAAAGCAGTTTCCTTTCTTTGTTCTTTTTTTCCTAAAATGAAAGGATATCCACTGGGAGGGACTGGGGAGGACATCAAAGGAAAGATCCTTGCAAAACTGGGAGGGGAAGAAGGACATGCTTTTTTTAGGATTTGCCAAGTCATCTCTTCACATTGAAATAACTCTCAGGTTTGTCCTTAGCTACTTGCTGAGAACTGAATTCAAAGTTAGTAACATGATAATTGACCACAGGCTTGTGTCAAGGCTCTGCACTTTCTCCCCATCACAAGACAGCTTGAAATGGGTCCAGGGTTGGGAATATTTTCCTGAGAGTCATTGATTTTGCCTGTCAGAAAATATGTCCAGTGTACAGGGACATTGACCATTATATCTGGGCTGTTAATCTATGATCAAATTTTGAACTTGAAAATGAGGCCACCCTGCTGAATGGCCTTTTTCTGGAAATGAAGGTCTTCCCTATGGAATCTCTTCCCAGTGCCTAGCTGGGTGACTTCTGCCTTTCATGGTAGAAATGTTCACAGTGCAGCAGTACAATGATCAAGGAAAAATGAGTTAGAGGGAAAATGAAGGTTGAGTGGGAGATGAGAAAACAGAATGAAGAATGGCAAAAATCACCAAGATAATTGAAAGGAATAGGAAAGCACCTTTCTCTCCTAATCAAGATTCTCACCTTATGATCTTCATGAGATTGGTGAAGTCATTACAGTTTCCCCAAGTACATCCTCAGCTCAGTTACCACAAATAGTTCTCACACCTTTTCCCTGAGCACATAGTGTTTCTGGGACTCAGCCTACTGAAGTCAAAGTGAACAAAGCATGATGTTAGTTTTCTAGGTTTCTTAAAGCAGATACCATTGAAATGGGTTAAACACTGGGAAATTTTTAGCATACAGCTTGAGGCCAGGAAAATGTCCAAATCAAAACATCATTAAGGTGATGCTTACTTCTGAAAGACCAGCTATAAGTGGTTCTTAGTTCCTCTGCTTGGCAAGTCACATGTCATCTGCTGGTCTCTCCCTTCTCTGGGTTTTATTGATTTCAGCTTCTTGCTTCCATGATTATCTCTCTCTCTCTCTCTTCATTCCATTTAAAAAGGACTTAGGTAATAGGATTAAGACCCATCCTGAATATGGTGGATCACATCTTAACTGAAGTATCCTCATCAAAATTTCTACTTACAATTGATTCACACCCACAGGAATGGATTAAATTTAAGAACATGTTGTATGGTGTACAAACAGCTTTAAAACACCACAGGCACCAAATATTTTCACATCTTTCTGTACATAATCTGGGATTAGACATTGTAATTTTAGTAAGATTATCAATAAAAAGAATATTTACCTTTGTCCAAGTAAAGGTTAGCCTCTAGAGTGCCACATCTAGGCACTCTATCCTGGTAGCTTACTGGATCCCACTAGTAAATTGTTACACTGCACTTTGAAATTACCATCAACAAATTGTACTTAATTTGATAATTCTAATCATTAGCTTATACTTTCCAATAAATACTGCTATTGTAAGTTAAGAGGAATTCTCATTCTGTGTGAAAATGAGTAAGAGTTCAGCCAGTTGTTATATTGAAAAGTAAGCATTTTAAGGTTTGATTAAGACTCACATAAATATGCAATTTTTAAAATAAATTTAGAGCTTTGGGTATAAAGATTTGGATTTTGAAATTGGAAATGAATGTGAAAACTTGATATAACCCAACTGACAATAAGTACAAATTTTTATATGTCTCTACCAAATCAACTATACATACTGTTATAATTGCTGTGGCTTAAAAATTGTGAGGGAATTGTCATAGAGGATTGGAAAGAGCTTTACTGGGTTATAAATCAGAATATGAGTGAAGGTCAATATTTTAAAACCAGTGTTAAAGCCAACATTATGGAAAGAAGACATTGAAAATTCTAGAAATGAATATTCAGATCTGTCACAACCATATGTGATGCCTAAGATTTGAAACTGAAGGATTTGGAGAAGGGCTCAAAGCCCATTCTCATTGGGAAATATCAAGACATGATGGCCAGAGAAAGAGACCAATGAGGGCAGTGTGGTCATGAAAGGCTACAACCAGGTAACTCAGCTGATGGTGTAAAGGCCCTTCTAGCAAGGGGTACTTCTGAAGAAAAGCACTGAAGCAGGAATTAAGCCAGGCCTTTCTGAAATATAAGAAATTAGGACATATTGAATTGAGGTAGAATTTCCTTAATAGTAGTTGGAAAATTACTGGCTCAGGAACTGGCAAGCCGGGGATTGTCTTTTGGATCTGCCTTTTACTATCTCTGAGAACACGGGATAGTGAACTAATCTACCTAAGCCTCCATTTCTTCATCTGTGAAATGTGGGTACTGGTTTTATGGACCTCAAAATACTGTTCTCTATTTCAATTCAAATATAACACCAATTATTTGTTATATAAAAGGTTAATTATCAGAAAAGCAATCAACATAATTGGATTCAGAAGGGATGGAACAAGATGTATGCCAAGAAAAACAGAAAAGTATTTATTTCTGTTTTGATAATGCAAGGACAGTAAACATAGAAAGAAATGGGCAGACATAATGGAAGAGGCAATGAACAGGTGCTCTCTCATTTCCAGGTGCTGTGATCCACAGGTAAGCTACTAGTACTTATAAGAAATTAGAACATAAAATAAGTCTTGGTGTTAGAAAGATTTAACAGTTTTTCTTACTTCAATATTCCTGCCACCAAACTGAATTTTTTATTTTATTTATCCATTTATATTTATATTATAATTATAAATATGGCTCAACACAAAAGTTACACAATCTGGGTGACCTTCCCTGACCCTTCTTTCTTGCCAACTCACTTTGCTTTATTTTTCATTACAAGGCATAACACCCACTAAGGGATAATGTATCAATTTATTTGTTTACTGTCTTCCCAAACTAAAATATCAACTCTTTTAAGGCAAAGACATTGCCTGAATTTTTTCTTTGTTGTTTTCATAGCTATCTTCCTAGGGCCTAACTTTTGGAAAATAATAGTGAATCAATGAATAGTTATTGTCTCTATAATTTTGGAAAATCAAACATTAAATGTTCTGGTTTGTACTAGTGACATGAACATTCAAAACTTGTTGTAAAGAATAGCAAAATGAGTAGGTTATTTCTTCATTTCTAATCAGAAAATTTGCTCCAACATCCTGAAGAGTAAATAACATACCTGTATTGCATTTGCTTATGTTATTTTAGAGCAATCCTGTGAAACAGATACCATTATAAACCTCATTGTACAGATGAGAAAATAGAAGCTTTAAAACAGTTTTTAAAAGTTCACAAATTCTCCAAAAACTATAAAGAGAATGAACTAGGCCTTGAAAGCACACCAATTTTGCTCTATAAAGTAAATCCTCCTAATTTTAACAATTGTTAACATATGACCGTATCTACTTTAACTTTCTGGCTATCTATGCTGAAACATGTGAAGTACGTTTCAGACATCAAAACACTTCATCCTAAATATTTAATGTGTATATTTCAAAAGGAAAAACATTCTCATACATCAAAAATGAATAATTCTCTAATGTTATGTAAATACATTCCATATATAGAAATTTCATTTTTTGGTTTCATGAAATTGAGAACACTCCACAGCTTTTCTTATTCTCTTTTGAAAATGATATTGACTTGTAAACAGGCCTTGCAGTTGTCTTTAGGTAGTTCACCAGTTTGTATAGCTGTTTCCCCATGGCATGAACTTGGATCTCTATGCCCTGTGTTTCTAATAAACTGAAAGTTTAATCTGAAAGCTTCATTGTATTGGGGTTGCAATTTTTGCCAAGAATAATTCATAGGTGATCTTGTACTTGTGAAGACACAGAGCCAGGTTATTTCACTATA
Organism: Cabassous unicinctus; assembly: GCA_029593785.1. Lineage (NCBI taxonomy): Eukaryota > Metazoa > Chordata > Mammalia > Cingulata > Chlamyphoridae > Cabassous > Cabassous unicinctus. The sequence continues at coordinate 41,001 of JAQZBX010004548.1, read as the reverse complement.
ATTGATGCTAGCTTTGATTATTTAATTAAAGTGGTGTCCATCATTCTGCACCTTTGTAAAAGTTCCTTTCTATTTTTGTGTTATATTTTTGTTTCTTTCATTGTAACCAGCAGGTGATCTGTAGGATATTTGGTAAGATGTATGTATTCTGTTCTCCAGCCACATTTCAAGTGATGACTTCAGTGAACCTTTCCTGAATCATTACATTGGATTTACAAAATGGTGAGTTCTATTTCATTTTTATGTTTTAATTATTTTCTAAGAACTGCAGGTTTATTTTTTTTTAAAACAATTTATTGAAGTATATCATTCATACATAAAATTCATAAACTATAAGTGCTCAGTAAACATTGTGAACTTACAAAACAAACATGCATAATATCATAGAAGGATCCCTCACATCACTCCTGCCCCCATGAACACCTTGCATTGTTGTGAAACTTTTGTTAGCAAACCATGAAAGAGCATCATCAAAGTATTACTACTATCTATAGTCCATGTCTTCCTCCCCTATACATTTTTTTTTAGGATTTATTTATTTATTACTTTTATCCATTTTTACACCCCCCCCCAGTTTTTGCTGTTTCTGTGTCCATGCACTTGGCAACTCTCTGTGTCCATTTCCTGCCCTCCCTTCTCATCCTTTTCCTCCTGTCTTCACTGGGATTTGATCCTCAGAATCTCTGATGTGGGAGAGAGGCAGCCTACCACCTGCACCACCTTAGTTCCTGGTTTTTCTGTATGTCTTGTCTTGGCTCTCCCTTGTATCAATCTCCTGTTACATTATCATCTTGCTGCATGGCTTGCAGGGCCTGATGACACACCTGTGCATGCAGCCTGATGGCTCACCCACTCTTGGGGCCTGGCAGTGTACCCACACATGGGGCCTGGTCACTCACCTTCTAATGGGGCATGGCAGTGCTCCCACATATGGGGCCTGGTCGCTCACCTTCTCATGGGGCATGGCAGTGCTCCCACATATGGGGACTGGTGTCCCACATGCCTACTATATTTTATTTTTTTTCATTTTTACTGAGAGATCCTGGTGATTGAACCCAGATCCCTCCATATAGGAGACAGATGCCCAACCACCTGAGCCACAGCTGTCCCCCTGCTATATCTCTTAAGGTTGACCAAAGATACTCAAAGTTACAGTCTTTTCCCATACAGGGTGGTCATATAATAAATAAGGCTTAGTTTATCACCAGCATTCCAAAAACCAGACCTAGGGAGAAAAACTAGATCTGGGGACATATGCATTGTTTCTAATATAGCAAATGTTTAGCCTACCATGATTATCACAAAATCAGGTCAGCAAGAATATTCACAAGGGGTTTATTTCATAAAGTTAAATTTTATTGAAGCATATCATTCATACATGAATATATATAAGTAAGTTTATAGTAAATTTTGTAGATTTACAAAACAAACATTCAAATCATCATATGAGGCATCATTATATTTCCCCACCACCAACACCTTACATTGTTGTGAAACATTTGTTACAAATGATGAAAGAGCATCATCAACATATTGCTGCTAACTATTACCCATATCTTATGTTTGATGTATTTTCCCCCAACCCATCCAAATATTAATATTCTATATTAGTATTGCATACTTATCATTCATTTGAGAATATGTTCATATTTGTCCTGTTAATCACAGTGAATATTCTACCTCTGGATTCCCTATGTTATTTCATCCCATGCTTTGCACAATCCATTCAAAGTGTTCACTCCATGGCCCTCATTTTCATCACAGAGTTGTGCTGTCATCACCTCAGTTAATTTTATAATGTTTTTATTACTACAAAAAGGAAAAATCCCATGCTCCTTTACACCCTCCTATTGTTTTCCCTCAGCATTGAAATATCTTCTTGCAATTGGAAAATATTACAGTATTAATGTTAGCTATTGTCCATAATTTACATTCGTTGCAATTTTCTGATGTATCTCCATCACCATATTCTTAACACTTTGTAAAAGATGATTTTTTTTTTTTTTTTTTTTTTTTTTAGTTCCCAGAGTTGGAGATTGAATCTGGGACCTCTTATGTGGGAAGCCAGTGCTCATCCACTGAGCTCCACAAGCTCCTTCAGCAGTAGCATTTGTTTCTTTGTTGTTATGAGGTATCAAGGATTGAATCTGGGACCTCCTACAAGGAAAGTAGATGTTCCATCACTTGAGCTACATCTGCTGCTCTTTGGGGAGTTTTTAAATTATTGTTTCAATTTCTCTACTTATGATTTTTTTTTTGAGGTCTTTAGTTTCTTTTAGGATCAGAGTTATTAGTTCATGTGTTTCCACAAATTTCTCTATTTCATCAATGATGTCTAGTTTTAGGGCATACAGTTGTTTACAGTATCCAGTTATGATCTCTTTTATTTCTGCTGTGTGAGTGATAATGTTATCCTTCTCATTTCTGGTTTTATTTATTTGCATCTTCTCTCTTTTTATCTTGTTAGTCTAAGCATTTATTGATTTTGTTGATCTTTTCAAAGAACCAACTTTTAGTTTTGTTGAATTTCTCTTGTTTCTTTATTTCTCCATTTCATTTATTTCTACTCTAGTCTTTATTTTTTTCTTTCCTTCTGCTACCTTTGAAATTTTTCTTTTTCTATTTATTTTGCAAGTGCATTTGGGTCTTTCATTTTAGCTCTTCATTTTTAATAAGCACTAAAGAGCTATGAGTTTCCCTTTCAGCACTGCTTTTGCTGTATCCCAAAAGTTTTGATATGTTGTGTTCACATTGTCATTTGTCTTGAAGAATTTACTGATTTATCTTGCAATTTCTTCTTTGACCTATTGATTATATACGTTTATATTGTTTAATCTCCAAGTTTTTAATTTTCCAATTTATTGCCTGTTATAAATTTCTTACTTTATTCCATTATGATCAGAGAAATTGTTTTGCATAATTTCATTTTTTTAAATTTATTAACTATGATTTATGTCCCAGCAAATGCTCTATCCTTGAGAAAGATCCATTAGCTCTTGAGAAGAATGTATATCCTGCTGTTATGGGAGGTAATGATCTAGTTCATTTATCATATTATTCAAGCTCTCTGTTTTCTTATTTATCTTCTGTCCAGGTGTTCTTTATAATCTTGAGAGTGGAGTGTTGAAGTCTCCAATTATGATTGTAAAGAAATCTATTTCTCCCCTTCAGTTTTGCCTATGTGTGTCTCATGTATTTTGGGTCACCTCTGTTAGACACATAAATATTTGTTGTTTTATTTCTTCCATGTGAATTGTCCCTTTTATTAAAATATAGTAAAATTCCTAATCTCTTATAAAGTTTTACATTTAAAATCTATTTTAATCCATATTACTATCAATACACCTAACCTTTTTTACTGTTATTACTGTGATATGGATTTTCCCAAAACTTTCATTAACAGCCTCATTGTGTCTTTCTACATAGATGAGTCTCATGTAGACCACAAATAGCTCATTATTATTATCCATTCTAAAGAGTTTATGCCTTTAAATTAGTGAGTTCAATCCATTAACATTCAGCATTACTACTATATATTACTTTGACAAATTTTTCCCTTGGCTTCCTGTTGTCATATTGTTTAACGTTATGACTACTGACTATTGTTTAACCATTTCAGTTTCTCTTACTTATGTTCTTCATTTCTACACTCTTCTCAAGTGCTCTTTCTACTGTCTTTTTCTTTCAGACTCTAAAACAACCTTTAATATTTCTTGTAGATTCAATCTTTCAGTAACATAGTCCCTCCACTTTGTTTGTATCTAAAGAATTTAAAATTGCTTTCATTTCTGAAGGATACTTTTGCCAGATAAAGCATCCTTGGCTGGCTATTTTTCTCTTTTTATACCTCAAATATAACATACCACTGCCTTCTTACCTTCATGGTTTCTGATTAGAGATCAACACTTAGACTTTTTGAGACTCTCTTGGAAGTAATCCATTGCTATTCTCTTACTGCTCTGAAAATCCTCTCTTTTTCTTTGGCATTTGACATTCTGAATTTCAGATGTCTCACAGTAAGTCTATTTGATTTTTTCTCTTTGGGGTATGTTATCCTCCTTGAACATTGATATTCATGTCTTTCATAAGGGTGGAGAATTTTTCAGTCAGTATTTCCTCAAACATTCTTTCTATACTTTTTCCATTCTCTTCTCCTTCTGCAACCCCTAAACACATATGTGTGTGTGCATTTCATGTTGACATTCAGTTCCCTGAGACTGTGTTCATTATATTTGCATTGCTTAATCTGTCTGTTCTATCTTTTCAAGTTCAAATGCTCTGTGTTTAAATTCACATATTATTTATTCTAACATTTCAAATCAGTTGTTATATGCCTCTAATGTTTTTATTTTATATTTTATATATATTTTTTACCTTTTTTATTGATACATATTAATAAAGCAAAAAATTCATTCTAAGTATTTAATCAAACTATGTATTTGGTATAATGACATAGTTGTGCATTCATCACTACAATCATTATTAGGGCATTTACATTATTTCAATAATATTAATGACAAAACAGACAAACAAACAAACAAACAAGAAATTTGCTTACATCTCAATTCCTTGACTTTCCCCTGCTGTACATACCTGCTATTTTTGGCTATTCTTGCAAAATTATGTATTTGCTTATTAAGTAGTTTGAGATATATTCACATACCATATGATCTATCAAAAGTGTATAATCAATGGTTTTTAATATAATCATAATGTTGTACATGCAACATCTTAAAAATTTTGAACAATTTCATTACTCCAAAAAGAAAGACCCCATACCCCTTAGCATTCCTTCTTCATCCATACATATCCACTCATCTAATTTCATCTTTATAAATTTATTTTTATATACATTTTATATAAATGGAATTATATAATATGTAGTCCTCTGTGTCTGTTTTCCTTCACTTGGTATAATGTATTTTTGTCTAACATTAACATTTTGAAGTATTAACCTACATTTGTCAGCTTCAAGAAAAATGGTCTTATACATGAAGTTTTTCTCATATTCATACTTTACATAATATATTTATATTTCACATAATATATTTCATTCCTAATAGTGCAAGTCATACAATATTTTTTCGTTTTGTGTCTGGCTTGCTTCACTCAACATAATGTCTTCCAGGTTCATCCATATTGCCATATGTTTCACACCTTCGTTACTTCTTACAGCTGCATAATATTCTATCATGTGCATACTCCACAACTTGTTTATTCATTAATCAGTTGATAGATACTTGGGTTATTCCCAAATTTTAGCTATCATGAATAATGTTGCTATAAGCATCAGTGTGCAGATGACTATTTGTGCTACTGCTTTCTGGGTATATACCTAGAAATGGTATTACCAGGTTCCATGGCAAGAATATTTGCAAATTCCTAAGGAACTGTCAAACAGTCCTCCACAGTGGCTGTACCATTCTACATTCCACCATCAGTGAATAAGCATTCTTATCTCTCTACTTCCTCCACAACATTTACAGGTTTCTGACTTTATAATAGTGGCCAGTTTAATAGGTGTGAAATGAGAGAAAAAATCCAGCTGAGACTCAGAGAATAAACTGGCAACATGAAACACATGAACATATAAAATATAGGCATCCTAGAGGGAGAAAAGAATGAAAGTGGTCAGGAGTATTGGAAGAAATAAAGGCTGAAAATTTCCTAACTCTTTTGAAAGACATGGACATATTTGTCCAGGAAGCAGAGTGCACACCAAGTAGTATAAATCCTAAAAGGCATACACAAAGACATATACTTATCAAATTGCCCAATGCTCAAGATAAAGAATAATGAAAGGAGCAAGAGGAAATAGATCCATCACATACAAGGGGCTTAATAACATTAAGCCCTGATTTCTCCTCAGAAACCATGGAGGCCACAAGGCACTGGTATGATGTTGTTAAGGTTCAAAAAACATCAAAAACAAATAAAAAAAAAAACACAAAAAAACTGTTATCCAATTGTTCTGTATCCAGTAACACTGACATTCCAAAAAAGAGGGAGAGTTTAAAATATTCACAGAGAAACAGAAATTAAGAGAGTTTTCAATAAGAAACCTGCCCTTCAAGTAATACTAAAAGGATTTGTGAAAGTTGAAAGGAAAAAAAACAACAGGAGGAAAAAGGTTGGAGGAGTGTGGAGAAAGGAATAGCAAGAATAACTAAAAAAGATAAAAAGAGAAAAATAAAATATGACATATGTAAACCTAAAGAAAATATGGCTACTGTAATTAAAACCTGGACAGTAATTACATTGAATGTTAATAGATTAATTTCCCAATCAATAGACACAGACTGGCAAAATGAATAAGGAAATATGACTGAACTATATGCTGTCTACAAGGTAAGAAACTCACCTTAGACCCAGGGACACAAGAAGGTGGTAAGTGAAGGGTTGAAAGATGATTTTACATGCAAAAACAGGAAAGAGTAGCTATACTAATATCAGACAAAATAGACTTTCAATGCAAAACGTTTTTTAGAGACAAAGAAGAACACTATATATTCATAAAAGGGGTAATCATCAAGAAGAAGGAACAATAATAATCACTTATGCACCTAACCAGGGTGCCCCAAAATACGTGAGGCAAACATTGGAAGACCTAAGTGGAGAAATAGATGAATCTGCATTTACAGTGGGAGAATTTAATTCACAATTATCACCACAAGATAGAGCATCACAGCAGAGGGTCAATAAGGAAACAGAATCCTTGTAAATGTTAGAGGATCTAGACCTAACAGACATATATAAAACATTATGCCCAATTAGAGTCGGATATACATTCTACTTGAGTACACATGGATCATTCTCCAGGACAGATCAAATGCTGAGCCATAGAACAACTCTCAAGGAATTCAGAAAGTTTAAAATTACACAAAGTAATTTTCTGACAACAATGGAATGAAGCTGTAAATGAATAAGGGCAGAAAACCAGAATAAGCAAAAATATATGAAAGTTAAACAACACACTCATAAGACAACCAGTGGGTCAAGGAAGAAATTGCGAAAGAAATCAGTTATTACCCTGAAATGAATGAAAATAAGAAGACAACATATCAAAACCTGGGGGATAAAGCAAAAGCAGTTCTGAGACAGAAATTTGTAGCCAAAAATGACTATATTATAAAAGAAGAAAGAGATAAAATCAACAACCTAATTGCTAACCTGGAGGGAATGGGAAAAGAGGAACAAACCAATCCTAAAGCAAACAGAAAGAGGGGGAAAAGATTAGAACAAAATTAATGAAATTGAGATTAAGAAAACACTGGAAAAAACTAACAAAACCAAAAGGTGGTTATTTGAAAATATTAATAAAATTGAAAAACCATTAGCTAAACTTAAAAAGAAAATGGAGAGAAAATTAAAATGCATAAAATAAAAAAAATGAGATAAGGGATAACATAAGAATATCATACAAGGATACTTTGAAAAACTGGATGCCAACAAGATGTCTAAATTAGATGAAATGGACAAATTTCTAGAAACTCACAAGCATCCTACATTGACAAAAAATAAATTAAAGAACTCGACAGTACAATCACAAGTAAAAATTTGGATTAGTCATCAAAAACCTCCCAATTACGAAGAGACTTGGACCAGATCATTCCAGAAAGAACTAACACCAATCTTGCATAAACTTTTCCATAACATAGAAGTGGTGGGAACATTGCCTAAAAAATTCTATGATGGCAAAACCACCCTAATAACAAAGCCACCAGAGGATACCACAAGGAAAGAGAAAAGTACATTCCAATTCTCTAATAAACAGGGATGCTAAAATCCTCAACAAAATACTTGATGATCATATTCAACAACACATCAAATGAATTATATACCATGACCAAGTGGGTTTCATCCCTGGTATGCAAGAATTTTTCAACATAAGAAAATAAATTAATGTAATACACATTAACAGATCAAAAGAAAAAAATCACTTGATCACCATTATTGATGCAGTAAAATCATTTGATAAAATACAGCATCCTTTCTTGAGAAAAACACTTTTAAATATAGGAATAGAAGTAAACATTTTCAACATGATAAAGGGTATATACGAAAAACCCACAGCTAACATCATATTCTATGGTGAAAAAAATAAAGGCTTTCCTTCCAAGATCTGGAAAAAGTCAATGTTGCCCAATGTCACCACTCGTATTTAACATTGTTTTAGAAGTACTTGCTCAGATACTTATGTAAGAAAAAAGATATAAAAGTCATCTAAATTGAGAATGAAGTAAAACTTTTATTATTTGCAGATGACATTATCTTAAATATAAAAAAGCCTTGAGAAACCTACAATGCATCTAAAGCTGGTAAGTGAATTCAGTAAAGTGGCAGGATATAAGATCAACATGCAAAAATCAGTCACATTTCTTTACACTTAAAACGAGCAATCTGAAGAGCAAATCAAGAAAAATATCTATTTACAATACCAACTAAAAGAATCAAATACCTAGGAATAAACTTAAGTAAGGATATGAAGCACCTGTACACAGAAAACTAAACATTGATTAAGAAAATCAAAGAACACCTAAATAAATGGAAAATTACTCCATGTTCATGTATTTGAAGACTAAACATTATTAAGATGTCTGTCCTACTCAAATTAATTTACAGATTTAACATGATCTCAATAAAAATTACAATGGCTTTTTATACTGAATTGGAAATGCTAATTATGAAATTTATTTGGAAGGGCAAGGGGCCCCAAATCACCCTAAACCTATTGAAAAGAAAAACAAAATTGGAGGAATCACATTACCTAACTTTAAAGAATACTGCCATGTTACAGTGTTCAAAACTGCATGGTTTTGGCACAAGCGTAGATATACTGACCAATGGAATAGAATTGAGGTTTCTGATATAGATCCTCACATGTATGATATTTGAAAGAGCCACCAACCCATTCAACTGGGACAAAATGGCCTCTTTCAAAAATGGTGCTTAAAGACCTGGATATCTATATCCAAAATAATGAGAGGGGATCACCATCTCACACACTATACAAAAATTAACTCAAGATGGATTAAAGATCTAAATAGGGGAGTCAAAACCATAAAACTCCTAGAAGTAATTTAAGGAAGTATCTGCTAGATTATGTAGTAGGAAATTGTTTCTTAAGCTATACACCCAAAGTATGTGCAATGAAAAAAAATAGATAAATGATACCTTCTAAAAATTAAAATCTTTTGTGCTTCAAAGAAATTTGTCAAGAAAGTGAAAAGGCAGCCTTCTCAATGGGAGAAAATATTTGGTAACGATCTATCTGATAAGGCCTTAATATCCAGCATATAAAAAAAATTCCTATATCACAAAAATAAAAAGACAAACAACTCATTTAAAAATTGGCAAATGTCTTTTATAGACACTTCACAAAAGAAGATACATAAATGGCTAAAATGGACATGAAAGATTCTCATCATCAGTAGCTTTTTGGTAATTACAAATCAAACTGCAATAAGATATCATCTTACACATATTAGACTGGTGTCTTATAAAAAAGAAAAAGAACAGTGGACCACAAGTGTTGGAGAGAATGTGGAGGAAAAGGAACACTTATCTGGTGGGAATGTAGAATGGTACAGTCATTTTGGAGGACAGTTTGGTGGTTCCTTGGGAAGCTAACTATGGAGCTGCCATATGATCCAATAACACCACTGCTGGGTTTATACCCAGAGAAATTGAAAGCAGGGACATGAACAGATATATGCACACTGTATTAGTCAGCCAAAGGGGTGCTTAATGTTACCAGGCCATAAATTGTAAGTTACTTCCTTCACCAAAGTCTGTTGCCACTTGTTGAAGCAAGGTGGCTGCCAAAATTCAGTCTTTCTCTTCCTATTAAGGCTCCATGATCCCAGCTTCCTCCAATATCAGCTGTAGGCTTGAATAAGTCTTGTCTCTCTCCCAGGGCTCATTTCTCTCCTGGATCAGCAGCTGTTCTCTTGTGTGTTTACTTCCTGGGCTCCAGCTCAAAATTCCAACCTACCTTCTCTGCAGTGTGGTTTTTCTGTGAGTCCCCATCCACCAAGGGGGTGGGGACTCAACATGCTACTGATGTGCCCCAATCAAAGCCTTAATCATTATTTAATCAAGTAAAAGTGAAACCACTGAATCCAATATAATTTAATATACCCGAGAAGCAGACCCATTTACAAGCATAATCCAATATCTATTTTTGGAATTCATAAACAATATCAAACTACTACACACACTAATGCTCATAGCTGCATTATTCACTATTGCCAAGGTTGGAAGCAACCCAAGTGTCCATCAAGAGATAAATGGATAAGCAAATTGTGGTATATACATACAATGGAATATTATTCAGCTTTTAGAAGGAATGCAGTAGTAGCACATAGGGTAACATGGTTGAATCCTGAAGACCATATATTGAGTGAAGTAAGCCAGCCACTGAAGGGTAAATATTTTATAACCTCACTAATATGACTTAAGAAAATTGAGTGGACACACAGAGCTAGAATTTGGAAGATAAGTTAACAGGAAACAGAAAGCAAGTAGAGGGTGGTGAGCCAATGATCAATATAGGCAATATGATAACGTGGAAAGGTGTGATTGGGCAATGGATGGAGGTAATAGTTGTACCGTAATGAGATTTGGCTCTAAGGTGCCAGGATATGACGGGAGTAGTGTGTGTGTGTGTGGGGGGGTTGGTTGGACTATCCATGGAACTGGGGGCACTTTTGGAAGAAGGATCAGGTGAACTCTGGGTATTTACAGTTCTGTGGATAAAACTACAAGGAGGGATATTCTTTTGGCAAATAAGGCAGGGGAGGGTTACTCATGTAGGACTTCAGGGGTGGAGGCATATGTGGATAAAGTGCACATGGGGCATGCCTCTATGGAATATGAAAGTGTTCATCTTGTCATGATGTGTTATCTCATTTGGTGGTGGCCTACACAATAAACAAGAAAATATTAAACTCCCATCCTGGGGAGTCCTCCTATGTTTTCAATTAGAGAGGAAAGAATCTCTTGAGAATGTAGGGAGTGTGTAATAAAAGAAAACAGGTCAATATGTCAAACCATCAATATTATTGCATGTGACTATGGACCTTATTCTTTAAAAATTGGCAATTGTTACCAAAGGTTCCAAGGGGAGGGAAAGATTAGAATAGATGGAATATAGGGCATTAGCATTGTTCTGCAGGATCTTATAATAACAGATATAGGCCATTTAAAAATTTTCAAAACCTGAAAATTGTACAGTGTAAAATGTAATCATAATATAAACCAGTGATGATGTTTAGTAGCAATGCTTCAATATTTGTACATCAATTGTAACAAATGAACCATCCACATGAATATGTTATTAATAGGCGAGGGTGGTAGAGAAAGAAGGCATTGGATATATAGGAATCCCCTGTATTATCTATGTGACTTTTCTGTAACCTAAAGCTTCTTTTAAGAGAAAGCAAAAAATTAAAACACACTAGGTTATAAATGGAAGAAATAGTCACTGTACATAAAAGATAACATATCTTATGGTGATGAAAGACACAATGAGGAAAATGTTTAATTTTTAAATTTTATTTTATAATTTTGAGTGAGCATCACCATCCCCAAATCCTCAATACTGGGACATGAACAATGGACTAATGTAGACTTACCATTATTCTTTTATGGACTTAACTGTGTGTTTTTCATTTATTACCTTAATTATGTTGAAGAATTTGCCTTCTATTCCTATATTTTGAAGTGTTTTAAAAATAAAGGATGCTGGATTCTGTCATATGACTTTTCTGTATCAATTGATATGATCATGTGAATTTCCTCATTTGATTTGTTAATTTGGTGTATAATAATTGATTTTCTTGTGTAGATCCACCCTTGCCTGCCTGGGATAAATCCTACTTGATCATGATATAGGGTTCTTTTGATGTTCTGTTGGATTTGATTTGCAAGTATTTTCTGGAAGATTTCTGCACTTATATTCATTAGAGAAATTGGTCTACAATTTTCTTTTCTTGTAGAATTTCTACCTGGCTTTAATATTAGCATAATGTTGTTTCACAGAGTGATTTAGGTGGTGTACCATTCTCTTCAATTTTTGGTAAAGATGGAGCAAGATTGGTATTAAGTCTTGAAATGATTATTAGAATTCCCATGTGAAACCATCTGGTCCTGGGCCTTTCTTTGTTGACAGGTGTAGCAGTTTGGTCTTATTTATGATTTCCAAAAATAGATATTGGATTATGTTTATAAATTGGCCTTTTTCTCTGGGTACATTAGATTATATTGGATTCAGAGATTTCACTCTTACTTGATTAAGTTATGATTAAGGATTTGATTGGGCCATGTCAGTAGGAGAAAATGACAAGGCAGATAAGTTAGTTGGAGTTTTGATCCTGGAGCCCTGTAAGTAAGTAAAGAGAGAAGTCTCCAGTATACACAGGCATAGGCCTTGGGAAATAGAGATGAGCTATTCACCTGACAATCTACAGCTGGCCTTGTGGAGAGAGCAGAGCAGCTGAGCCCAAAGAGAAATGAGCCCTGGGAAGAGAAGAACCCAGAAAGCCTGAACCCTTGCAGACTTTGGCAGCCATGTTGCTGCAACATGTGGCAACAGACTTTGGTGAGGGAAGTAACTTATGCTTTATAGCCTGGTAACTGTAATCTTCTACCCCAAACAAATATCCTTCATTAAAGTCAACAGATTTCTGCTATTTTGTATCAGCACCCCTTTGGCTGACTAATACAGCAGGTTTGTGAGGATTGGTTCAAATGCTTTTAATTTGTTTGTTAAGGTACTTTATTTCTTCCAGAGAAAGTATAGGTTGTTCACAAGTTTTCAGGAATTTGTTCTTGTTTTTATTCAGTATTACTTTCTTGCTAGGAACCATTTACTATATTTCATATTTCTGACCATGTAAATGCTGACATTTTATTTTATTTTATTTTATTGAATGTTCTATGTCAGGAGAGAAACCTAGAATTCTTTAAATGTGTTAGTTTTGGTGACATAACTTTCTGAACCTAATTCAATTTTTATATACATTCAACAAGTAGTAAAAATAAAAATAGCATAAAATGCTATCAAATATGTAAGAATGAATTTAATGAAAGCTGTACACAATTTATTCATAAGCACTAGGTTGTATTGTATTAAGAATTTAAAGAAGTCCTAAACATGGAGAGATCTAATTCATATTTAAGAAAATTCTACATTTTAAGATATTGATTGTTACCAAGCTATTTATGCAATTTAATGAATTATGAATAAAAATGTCAAAAGATGTCTCTATCATGACAGAATTCATGATATCTACAGAGCAACAGTATTTAAGCCATATGATATTGGTGAAAAGACCGATAAATAGTCCAATGGAAAAGAATAGAGAATATATACATAGACCCACACATATACATTGCCATTATTTACAACATGACAAGTTAATTCAAAGGGTAAAAGATTTTTCCTTTCAATAAAAGTGACTGGGAAATACTGATACATGTTTTGAAAATAAAAACATTTCTATACTTCTCAAATTATTATACATTAATATGAGGTGGAAGACAGGAAAATACTTGTGCTTATTGAGAAAGGTAGCATAATAAATTAACAAATAAAAACAAAGAAATAAAGCTTTTAGAAAGCTATAAAAGGGAGAATTTTCCTTTCTTACAATAGGCAAGAATTTATGACTCATGGTTATAAAGGAAATTACCATATGGTAAACACAAATGCAATTTTACTTAATTAAATTTGTGAATTTCTGTTCATTGACTGACATCATTGATAGAGATAAGAAGGAAGCCATAAGAATGATCACAATATTAGAAGGATTATAATTTTATTTTTGTTTTAATTATTCCTAATTAATATTCACCTTGTAATTTTATAGATTCAAATATTCTAATATTTCTTAATACACAAAATTTTTGCTGTTGCACAAATTTTATGTATGTCCTCTTCTCTCATTATCTAGAGTCATTTATCATTTCCAAATTACTTCTGGGCAATATCTATTATAGATGCCAAGGATTATATGTATTTACATGTATTTTCCCTAAGGCCATCTGTAAGTGACTATAAAGGCACTTTTATAAAACAGAATTATTCCTTTCAGGACATCAGTATTGCAAATAAATCTGCCCACTTGCGCATGCCTGTACCTGAAATAAGATTGACCCCTTCCCAGAAAACTTGACTTGTCTATCCGGCATAATAAAACAATATTATTTTGTGAGTATTTTTATTATTATTTTCATTTTTCCTTCTCCTTTACTCACTCCATGAATCCCCCACACTTCTTTCCTTCACCTGCTATCTTATTTGTTGATAGACATTGCAAACAGGACTAAAATAGTAAATAGAGATAGGTAAGGTATTCACATGAGACAAATGTCTTCTTTGCAATTTATTAGAATATTTCATTGCAGAATTTTTAATTAAGAGAATTGATAGTTCTTCATGGAAGTGAAGACTGAACATATATCAACAATAGACAGAGCCAATACCAGCAAAGAAGACAAGGGGTGGGGGGATCACTGTGTGCTGGCCAAAGCAAAGGTATAAAGAATGCTAATTACAATTTATAGTGATATAAATTTACCAAAAAGGGTTGTGTTTATCTGCAAAGTGGAAATGTTTCATGCATAGTGTTGCTATTCAATTAAGAATTTCACAAAAATTTGCCTATTTTCTCTTTGCCAAATTATACCTAAGACTGTTTAAATTGAATCAGTGAATCTGTGACATAAAATAAATGTGAACATAGTTCTTTATATTTCAGATGTAATTCAAGGGTTTTGTCATTATATATCATGAAATGTAATTTAAACATTTTTTCATTATTCATCCTGAAGTTTCCAGACCAGTGTCTACATATTATACACCCAGCAATATTTTTGAAAGATTGAGTTAATTATAAATAAATTAAATTAGGTGGATTTGTTAGTGAAAAAATTAATGGATATATATTAATGCAGAAAATACATTTTTCAATTGTTTTGGTTTAAAAAAAGCATCTTTCAAGTATTTGCATGAAAGGCAATGCATAATTTTCAATTATACTTTGAAGGATGAGAGCACCCATGCAGTATTTGAGTGAGCCTGATAACTATTTATTGTACAGGAAATGTTCCTGGCACCTGCAAGGATATAGGTAAAAAAATGGTCTCAATTTTTCAAAAATCATTCTTTATTTTTTACAATGATTTTAAATTGTCATATCCTTCTAACAAAACAAAACATTATAGTAAATGCCAAGCAATAGATTATTCTTTTCCTTTTTCCTTTGCTTGGTATTAGTATTCTGATTAGACTTCCTATTAAGCAATTTTTATTAAGATTTCAACTTACAGAATGAAAGGGGTTCGTTTTGGATAGAGTTAATCATGCATATTTAACTAGCCATTTTTAATCAAGTCAACCATGCAACACTAACAATAAATTTTCAATAAATAACTGGCTATTAAGCAACAAGAAGAAAAAAACTACATATTGAACCATATTTGAGGCCCTGAAATAAAGACCAGCAGAGAGGAGCAAAAAAGTCTTGCTACAAGAGGTTTCTCTGAAAGTAACATTTTTCCCGCCTTCTGGCAGTTTGCAGAGGTTCTCTAAGTTACTGGTAATTACATTCATCTTGATCATTAAGGGATTCAGGAAACAAGAATCTGACCTGTGGGGACATAGCAAATGTTATGAGTAAGAATTCAAAGATGCAACGATCAGTACTTAATTGACAAATATGTTTCAAATTATCAAGGAAAATAGACATTTTAAGCAAGCCCAAGAGAGTATTTGTTGTTCTTTAGGGTTTAGTAAGTGTTTAGGATAGGACTCTGCAATTTTTTCTATGTGGGATGCAAACACATAATTATTTTACATATTAACAATTATGAAAGGGAATATTACCAAGGAATTAGCTTTGAGTGCATCATCCATTAACTCTTCCATCATGTACAATTTGTATACTTTGCAAATGCACAGAATGCTGTTTATGTCACAAATTATTGAAATTCTGATATATGTTCAAATTTATGGGAAAACATTATTTACAGAAAACAGAAGACAACATACTTCACCTTAGTCAATTGATGATATTAAATAATAATTGACTGCTAAAAAAATCTACTTATTAGTTTAAAGAAAGATATTATAGCTATTATTCTTATTTTCAAGAACTGTGAGGGTTCATTGTGTTCAAATTAATTAATATATAAATGAATCAATCAATTCATCATATTTTTAGTAAGGTAACATTCCTTGGTAAATTTTTGTCCCTAAATATTCAAATATATAATAATAGTAAGAAATGCTTATAGTTAGAAATTCAAAGAGAAATTCAAATATTATTTCTAGAGATCTTCTAATTGAATTTCTTTTATAAATCTTACATTAATGAAATCATTATTATTGGAGATATTTTTTAAAGAAATTTTTCTGTGATTTTCAAGTATGCCATGCATTAAATCTAAGATGATCTTAAGTACTTTATAACAAATTGGGGAATTTCTGAGAGATGTGTCCAAGTTCTACCTATTTTAAGTTGCATGAGATCTTTTATAAAAAATATTCTAAATGAAGCACTAATGGATGTCGTAAAATTATTTTTTAGATTTAAGGTCAGTAATCAAGATTTAAAAATAATTTATATGAGTTATATCTTATTTTCTTGTCAGAATTATGTCAGATACTGATGGTAATTAGTGTAAGGGGTAAAAGGGAATCATGAGTGAAATTTCAAAAGGATGGAAAATTAGAGGAAGAAGAAGGAAGGTAGGTAGGAGGAGAACATGACAGAGTAGAATCCCAAATTAAGGATGATGGAACATACTAAGGATGTAATTTGGAACTGACTTCTGAGAAATGATACCTTATTTCTCCATGTATCTTTAATGTAATTTGTGACTGTGATAAAATAGAGGACAATCTTGGGAGAGTAGAGGCTTGGATCACTCTGCTTTGATAGAGGCTCCTGCAGGACTTGACAGCTGAGATATAACCATAAAAATGAACGGTCAGCCTGAGGAAGAGGCAAAGACTGGAGTGTAGGAAACAATGAAACTCAGAAGGATGAGGGGTACTGGAGTAGTAAATGCACCATAAGGCACTATGCCAATTGAACAGACAAATGTGGCCTTGAAGGCATGCTTTGCCACTTACATAGCAGTTGCTTTCTAAGTTTCCTGGAACTTCCAGTGATCCACTTTTATATTTGTAATTTTGTCTACAATACTTTTCAATTTTTAGTTGCCATTAGCATTACAGTATATATTATATGATTAATTGAATTACATAGCATAATCTAAATAAATAAAATATTATACTAATAGCATTCACTTGATTGATTATTAGGCTTAAGGAAATATAAAAATGAGGACATAAGGGATCAAATAAAATATTTAAGAGAGAAGGGGTGAGAGAGAGAGAGAAAGAGAGAGAGATTGAAGAAACAAATATGAAAATAAAAATAGTATATATTACTAATTGCTAAGAAGAGAAGTATGTAGCCGGAATAAATTTCATCTCAGAGAGAAAAGTTCTTAAAATTGACTTTCCAAATGAAATGAGTAACAAAAGAGATAGTGGTAAAAATAGATAAAAATTAATTTTTTCACCTGGATGTCACATAATGAATCCAACTGCTTGAAAATTAAGAGATGCTCTGATTAAAGAATATCCTCAGAACTTTATTCAGATTCTTTTTGATGACAAACTAATGATAAGTACTAATATTTCTGAAGGATCTGATATGTAGAAATTAGCTATATTAACTCAGTAAATTCTCCAGGAAAACCTATCAACTCCAAAATATATATTTTAGACCTATTAAGTGATAGAAAGGTATTCAAATATTGGCAAAAACTCTCAAAAAATTATATTTTAATGCTAACATTCCCCTGAAAATAAGGTGTGCAACAGGTAGACTAAAGATGGAAGAGGCAATATTTTGTTATATTTTACTACCAACCAAAACAGAGAAAAAATTAAATAAACATGAACCTATAAATGTACTTAGGCTACATTTTCTCCTCCTCTTTATTTTCCATGTGTTTTTTATTTTGAAGAATTATTTGTCTTTGGTTCTCCACATACACAGAAAATTACATTAAAAATGTCCAACTCTACCATGGTGACTGAATTCCTGCTTAAAAGATTTTCTGATGTGTGGGAGTTCAGAATCATACACGCAATGTTTTTCCTACTGATGTACTTGGGAACCCTGATGGGGAACTTTCTCATTTTCACAGTAACTATCATCAATCATGATCTTCATACCCCCATGTATTTCTTTCTTAGGAGTTTGTCTGTTTTGGGTTTGTGCTACATTTCTGTCACTGTTCTCAAGGCATGTGCCATGTTCATGCTTGACAACAGGGCAATCTCCACGGTAGGATGGGCAATTCAGGTCTTCCTGGTGATTTACTTTGCATTTACAGAACTGCTGTCCCTCACCATCATGTCCCTTGACCACTATGAGGCCATCTGCCAGCCCCTCCACTATTCTGTATTCATAAACCATTCATTCTGCATCCAGATGACACTGGCCACTCTACTTAGTGGTGTGGTCTTTGCAGGATTCCACCCTGGAAACACATTCAGATTGCCCTTCTGTCAGTCCAATGTGGTCCCTGAGTTTGAGAGTGTGTGTGTGTGTGTGTGTGTGTGTGTGTGTGTGTGTGTGTGTGATATCCCCTGTGTTGAAGCTATCCTGCTCTGAGATCTTAAGCGATGAAATTTCAATTCTTATCTATGCAGTGGTGGTTTCTGGTGGTTGCTTTGCCTTCATCATCATGTCTTATTTTCACATGTTTTCTACTGTGCTCATGATTCCTACAAAAGGATAACGAAAAAAGACTTTTTTCACCTGTGTCCCTCACATCCTTGTGGGGACTCTCTTTCTCAGCCTGGGTGCTGCTGTGTATATGAAGCAAAAATCAATGCACCCACAATCCAGGACATGATCACCTCTGCATTCTATTCTATGGTCCCTCCTTCCTTGAACCCTATAATTTATAGTCTTAGAAAAAAGCAGATAAAGGAGACTGTAAGGAGAATTGTGAGCAGTCAGCTTCATTCAGAAAAATGATAGGATAATTATTTCAAGAAATTCCTATTTTAATGACATGAGTTCAAAATGTCTCAATGTTAAACTTCTAGCCTATTTAAAATTTCAGAGACATTCATTGCATCATATATCAGGATAGCAACAACAAAATTGTGTTTTACTTAGAGATTTCTCCTTAAAAAAAATTATCTGCTACCTGACACATCACTGTAAAAATTTGTGTTTTTTGCCCAAAAATTGTTTCCATTCATTTTTCTTTAAACTAAGAGTCCTATGAAATATAAACTATACATTCAGTGTCTTTGATCTTTTTGTGAACTTATAAGACTCAGAAAGCATTCTTAATTCATCATACAGCTAAAATAATTCTAAATTT
The DNA here is from genome assembly GCA_029593785.1 of Cabassous unicinctus. Classification (NCBI taxonomy): domain Eukaryota; kingdom Metazoa; phylum Chordata; class Mammalia; order Cingulata; family Chlamyphoridae; genus Cabassous; species Cabassous unicinctus. The sequence goes on along the minus strand of JAQZBX010004548.1, from coordinate 21,579 downwards.
ATACATTTAGGCTGGTCACATAAATATATTTCCTTACATTTCATCATGTGAAAGAGCAAATTTTAAATAATAATAACTTTTGTTCAAAGTAAGAAAAATATTTATAAAATTCTTTGTTTTCTGTTTCCCTTTTTCAGGCTCATTTGAATTACGTTCTTATTGGTTTTTAGCTATATATTTTTTCTAAAGTTGTTTTTTGATTTAGAGCTTATATTATATATTTAACTTATCTAAGTATACCTTCATGTGATAATATATCACTTTACGTATACATGAATAACAAATATTATCATATATTTGTTGATATTGTTTCCAATTCTGGTGCTCTTCATTGATAATATGATATTCTATGACATTTATCTTATTAATTCATATCACATTTTTCTGGCACAACATTTATTTTACATTTTTGAAGTTTTAAATGTTGTTTTTTTTTTTTTAACAAATCAATTTTACTGACATAAATTAATAAAGCATAAAATACATCCAAAGTGTAAAATCTTTGGTATTCTGTATAATCAAAAAGTTGTGCATTCATCACTCCAATGACTTTTAGAGCATTTTCATTATTCCAGTAATAATAATAATAATAATAATAATAATAATAACAACATAACCAATCAATCAAACAAAACTCATCACCTCTCAATATCTTTATGCCTTGCCTGACATACATAGCTGCTATTCTATTTCCTTCTTGCTACTGTATTAGTATTTATATTTTGTAAAAACTCTTTTATAGGTAATATCACCAATATTCATGTTTTACATGAGGTTTTGCTTTGTTATACAGTCCCAAGTTACATTTTTTAGCTTTCCCTCTAGTAAGAGAAATGTCTTTAAGCTTTCCTTTTCAACCACTGTCATACACATATAATAGCTCTGCTAGTTACAAGCAACATGATATGCTTTCACCATTTCCATTTATTTCCAAAGATTTAAAAACAACCTTTTTACTAATTCGGCACAGATTAATCATCAGCTTTCCATTCTCTACCTTCATACTATTTTCTGGTAACCTATATTCTAATTTCTAATTCCAGGAGATTATATAATATATTCAGTTCATAATAGTGTGAAAATACAACATTTGTCCTTTTGTCTGTGGCTTGATTCAACCAACATAATGTCCTCCAGGTTCATCCATGTTTTCATATGATTCATGAATTAATTTCTTCTTACTGTTGTGTAATATTTCATCATATATACAGACCACAATTTGTTTATCTGTTCGTCAGTTGATGGACACCTGAGTTGGTTCCAAATTTTGGCTATAATGAATAAAGCCCCTATGAACATTGGTGTGCAGATATCTATTCATGTCATTGCTCTCAGTTCTTCTGAGTATATACCTAAAAATGGTATAGCTGGAGCATCATGGCAAGTCTATATTCAACTTACTTAGGAACTGCCAAACAGTTTGCCAGAGTGGCTGAACCATTCTACATATACTCCAACCTTGCAAAAGAATTCCTATCTCTCCACATCCTCTTCAATATTTATAATTTTCTATATGTTTAATAGTTGCTAAACAAATAGGTGTGAAATGATATCTCATTGTAGTTTTTTTTTGTATTTTACTCAGTTTATTAAACTAAAAATCATTGTGTTCACAGCTTACTAAGTGAATATTGTGCATTAACATTGTCTTTAAGTCCATATAAACATTTATTTATTTTTAAAATATATTTTTTACTTTTTAAAAGATACTTAGATTGCACAAATATTACACAAAAATACAGGGATTCCCATATGCCCTGCTTCCCATACCTGCCAAAACCTCCCACATAAGCAACATCCTTCATTAATATGGCACATTCATTGCAATTAATAAATGCATCCTGGGACATTGCCATGGGCATGGACCATAGTTCACATTGTGGTTTACACGCTTTCCCACACAATTCTGTAGGATATGGGAAGATAAATAATGGCATATATCTGTTATTGCAATGCCATTCAGGATGATTCCCAAGTCCCATAAAAGCCCCCACATTATATCTGTCTTTCCCTCCCCATGCCCCCAGAACCTCCAGTGGCCACTGCCTCCATATCAATGCTGTAATTTCTTCCATTGCTAGAATCACAAGTCTATTGTAGAATACCAGTTTGTCCACTCTGGTCCATAGTTCATTCCCAAAACCTGAGGTTTCTGGGATGGTGACGTCTGCTCCACCTCTAATTGAAAGGAGATTTCAATCCCATACAGCCGATGGATGGGACTCTCTTGCTTGCAGTTGTAGACTTTCTCATTTCCTTGGTATGGTGGTTGTCAATCCTCACCTCCTTGTTAGTTGTCCTGGGTGAGTTCAATGAACTGGAGAGTAGGTGTTGAAACTCCACTGAGACTCAGGGTCCAGCTAGCACATGGACAGCCCAAAAATTCAAGTCTCTTGGATGTATACCTACCAACTCCAGTACCAAGTACAGGTTCAAATGGAAGGGACAGATGAGCCATATGTAGGGAAACCATAACTGAGTTCAAATCTGTCACTCTTAGGAGCACAAACTCCAAAGGAAGGCGCCCTTCAAGGTATCAAATTCTGGAGCTATCTGCCCTGACCATAGGTCCTGGTTGTCTCCTGAGACCTCAGGAGCCCCATTATTTGAGGTTGCATAAACTTTGGCAGTCTATGAAATCCTGCTGAGATGTGTATGAGAATTGCCTCTGGGATGACCTCCCAACTCACTTTGAAGACTCTTAGCCATATAAACTCATTTGTATTTAAATTTCCTCCCTTTTATTTGTGGTATTTTTCCAGTTGCATTGCTAGTTGGCGCTTGGTAGTAATCCTTCAGTGCCAGGGAGGCTTATCCCCAGGAGTCATGTCCCATTCTGGGGGAAAGATAATGCATTTATATGATGAGTTTGGCTTAAAGAGGGGCCATATTTGAGCAACAAGAAGGGTCTCAGGAGGCAACTCTTAGGCACCCCACAACACTAGGCTAAGTTTCAGTTTCAGAAGCAAAAGCTCACAAGCATTGTCATCAATATCAAGGGCACATTTCCCTAATCACTAATGATGTTGAACATTTTTTATATGTTTTTATCAATATGTTTATTTATTCTTTGAACCAGTGTCTTTTCAGGCCTTTTACCCATTTTTAATTGCATAGTTTGTTTTTGATTGTTGAGTTTCATGATCTCTTTATATATCATGGACGCTAAACTTTTATTGGATATGTGATTGACAAATTTCTCCAGTGGAGTAGGCTGCCTTTTCACCCCTTTGACAAAGTCCTTTTATTTACTTATTTATTTATTCATTTTTTAAATAAATAAAATTAATTGCCTTTATTTTTTTACTTTATATTTTTTTATTTTTTAATTAATTTTTTTTTACTATTTTAAAAGATGCTTAGATTACATAAATGTTACACAAAAATTACAGGGATTCTGATGTTCCTCATCTCCCACACCTCCCATATGTGAACTATGCTCCGTGCTTAGTGGCAAAGCCCCAGGATGTGTGTATCCATTGCAGGTGATATGCCACACTAATGAAGGATGTTTATTTATTTTTGAATTTTAAAAAAAAAATTTTGAAAAGATACTTAAATGCATTAATGTTACATTAAAAATGTAGGGGATTCCTTAAACCCTTCTCCTTACCCCTCCCATATTTTCTCACATTAACAACATCCTTCCTTAGTGTGGTGCATTTGTTACATTTGCCAAATACATTTTACAGCATTGGCACTAAGCATGGATTTTGGTTTATATTGTAATTTATGCTCTCTCTTGCACAATTTTGTAAGTTATCAGAAGATATATAATGGCCTGTACCTGTCATAGCAATGTCATTCAGGACAATTCCCAAGTTCTGAAAATACCTCCATATTACAACTCTTTTTCCCTCTCCCTATCCTCATAATCTCAAGTGGCCATTGCCTCCACATTCCTTTGAGTTGCAAAAGTTTTGAATTTTTTAGGAGGTCCCATTTATCTGTTTTTTTCTTTTCTTGCTCTTGCTTTGGGTGAAAGGTTTAAGAAGCTACAGCCTACTCAAAGATTTTGAAGATGATTTAAAATATTTTTTTTCTAGGAGTTTTATGATTGTTGTTTTTATATTTAGGTCCTTGATCCATTTTGAGTTAATTTTTGATTAAGATGTGAGATAAAGATCTTCTTCCTTTCTTTTGGATATGGCTATCCAGCTCTTCCAGGAACATTTGTTGAACAGACTGTTCTGGCCCAGCTTGATGGGCCTAACTGCCTTGCCAAAAATCTCTTGACAGTACATGTGGGCATCTATTTCTGAGTTTTCAATTCATTTCCATTGGTTAATCTGTCTGTTTTCATGCCAGTATCATGGTTTTTTTTCCCACTGTAGCTAAGTAATAGGTTTTAAAGTCAGGAATTGAGAGTACTCTCACTTCATTCTTTTTAAGATATTTTTGTCTATTCGAGGCCCCTTAAACTTCCAAATAAATTTGATTATTGGGTTTCTGATTTCTGCGAAAAAAGCCATTGGGATTGTCATTGGAATTATGTTGAATCTGTACGTCCATTCAATTAGAATTGGCATCATATTGTTATTTAGTCTAATCCATGAATGCAAAATGCCCTTCCATTTATTTTTTTCTTTGGTTTCTTTTAGCAATGTTTTGCAGTTTTCTGAATATCAGTTTCCATGTCTTTAGTTAAGATTATTCCTAAATATTTTATTGTTTTAGTCACTATTACTAATGGAATTTTTTTCTGTTTTCCTCCTCAGATTGCACATCAGTGGTGTATAGAAACACTGTTGATTTTTGCATATTAATCTTGTATCCTGAGACTTTGCTGAACTCATCTATTATTTTTACTAGCTTTGTTTTGTGTTTTTCAGGATTTTCTATATATAGGACCTTATCATCAGCAAATAATGAAAGTTTTACTTCTTCCTTTCCTATTTGGGTGACATTTATTTTATATTTAGCCTATTTTCCAGGCTAAACTTCTAGCAAAATATTGAATAACAATGTTGAAAGTAGGAATCCTTTTCTTATTCCTGATCCCAGCAGGAAAGCTTTGATTCATTCACTGTTGAGTACAAAGTTGGCTGTAGGCTTTTCACACACACATATTGAGAAACCTTCCTTTTATTCATATCTTTTGGAGTGTTTTTTTTTTTTCAAGAAAGGTTGTTGTATTTTGTCAAATGCTTTTTCTGCATTAATCATGATTTTCATATAATTTTTCTTCTTCACTTTATCAATCTCGTTTATTACACGAATTGATTTACTTGTGTTGAAACTTCCTGGCATACATGTGATAAAAACTACTTGATCTTGGCTGTATAATTCTATTAATGTGCTTTTGGATTCAGCTTGCAAGTATTTTGTTGAGGATGCTTGCTCTTATATTGATTAGAGCTATTGATCTGTAATTTTCTTTTTTTTTTTTTGTAGTAGTAGTAGTAGCTTTATCTGGTTTTGGTATTAGGGTGATGTTGGCTTCATAGAATGAGTTTGGTAACATTGTTTCCTGTTCAATTTTTGGAAGAGCTTCAGCAAGACTGGTAGTAGGTCATCTTTGAATGATTGGTAGAATTGACCTGTGAAGCCATCAGATTCTAGGCTTTTCATCTTTGGGAGGTTTTGGATGATTGTGTCAACCTCTTCCGTTTTGACTGGTTTGTGGAGGCCTTCTATTTCTTCTAAGGTCCGTGTAGGTGTTTCGTGTTTTCCTAAGAATTTGTCAATCTTGTCTACATTGTCTAGTTTTCTGGCATACGGTTGTTCATAGTATCCTCTTATGATCTCTCTTATTTCTGTAGAGTTAAAGTCACTCTTCTCCTTTCTGCTTTTGTTTATTTGTGTCTTCTCTCTTTTTCTTAGTCACTGTATTGTTTAATCTCAAAATATTTATAAATTTCCCTTTTTCTATCCATTATTGATTTTCAGCTTCATTCTCTTGTAATCAGAGAAAATGTTTTGTATAATTTCAGATTTTTAAAATTTATTGAGTCTTGTCTTTTGACCCAACATTTAGTGTATTTTGGGGAAGAATTTATGAGCATCCTGTTGTTTTGGAGTGCAATGCACTAGAATTATCTCTTGGGTCTAGTTCATTTATCATATTTTACAAGCTCTATTTTTATTTATTGATCTTCTGTCCAGATGTTCTATCCAACACTGAGAGTGGTGTTTTGAATACTCCATCTATTGTTGCTGAGACATCTACTTGCAGTTTCAGCTTTGCCAGTGTGTGCCTTATATATCTAGGGGCAGTAAGCTTAGGTGCATGAATATTTATTATAGTTATTTCTTCTTGCTGAATTGCCCCTTCCATTAATATATAAAGACCTTCTTCATCCTTTATAATGTTTTTGCTCTTAAAATCTATTTTGTCTGAGATTTGTATCACTACTTCAACTTTTTTGTTTACTATTTGCATGGAATATCTTTTTCAAAACTTTCAATTTTAACATTGTTGTGTCCTTACTTCCGAGGTGAGTCTCATATTTTTTGTATATTCTATAAATCTATGTGTATTGATTGGTGAACTCAACCCATTAACATTCAATATTGTTGCTGTAAATGTATACTTAATTCATCCATTCTGTCCTTTGTCTTTCTGTTGTCATATCACAATATTGTCTGTCTTTTTACCTTTTAATTTACCCTTCCTAATAATTTTCATTTCCTTACTCTTCTCCAGTTCTCTTTAGCAATGCTGAAAAATTATTATTATTTTGGTTCCGGAAAGTGGGGTGATGCTATTAATAATAACAAATGACAATACCTAAAATGAGTTTCCAGTGTGTAGACCAGCATAGGCAAGCCCACTGTGTTAAGAGGCCAATGTCATATGGATAGAGATGGTAAATTTCTCTAGAAATACATGTTGATTTGAAAGTTTTCATCACTGTTGGAGACAGTGAATATTAATAGATTTCTTAACAGAATGCCAGAGTCCCTCAGTAGGAATGAAATGACATGCAGGATACTTGGTGCCAATACATCAGCAAATCCCACAAAGAGAATCTCAGTCAACATCAAGGATTTTTGCCATTTTCTTAAATCCTGGCTGATCTGGAAAGCAAAACTTGTAAATATATGAAAGAGATGAAGTATACAAACAATTAAAAATGCTACCTTAAATTGTCCATAATTGCATATCCTGCTATTTTATACAGTTTTGTGTGTGTGTGTGCATGAAAATGCCATTTTATTTCTTTGGCTCTACTCATTACTGCTCTATAGTAGGTAACATAGCAAAGTGCTGAGGATTAGTCTTTCAAATGCAATTGCCTATCTGTGACATGGAATACTGTTGCTTCCTCAACTCAATAATATCCACCTCATGAAATTTATTATATTAATGAAGATTAAATTGGTTAAATATGTTAATCCCTTCTACAGAGTAAATTCCCAATGACAGTTGTTAATTATTATTAAGAGTTCTAGGGAAACAGCTGTGGCTCAATTGGTTGTGCTACCATTTACCATATGGGAGGCCCAGGGTTTGATTCCCAGAGTTTCCTGGTGAAGGCAAGCCAACGCTCATGGCCCAGTGAGCTGACAAAACTTCCAACACGCTGAGCTGGTGCAGCAAGATGACACAACAAAGGGAGACAAGTAGACAGAAAAATGCTAAGGAAATGGACATAGCAAGCACAAGCAGCAAGGGAGGGAGGAAAATAAATAAATGAATAAATAAATCTTAAAAAAAAAAGAGTTATATACTATGTTTGGCCTGGATATTCATACAGTAGTGGTCTGGAGATCAGAACAAGTTAATGACTTGCTTTTAATTGGTCTTCTCAAGATGAATACATACATTGAAGTAATTAGTTTCTGACCTTTAAAGCAAGTTGTCATCATGATGATAATCAAAAGTAGGGTCATTAAGTTTTCTTTTGGTATTCATTTAAATATATTATTTTCTGGAAACTCACTTTTATATTAAATTTGGAAAATCATCACATTGCAAAAGTTTAGAGGACAAGTTAACTGGTCTTCACTACAATATTGAGAGTTACTAGATATGGTGGAGAAAATCTTGGTAGAGAAGATGTCTATGTCACAATATGATGAAGCAAAAACTGAAATTTTCTGTGATATATTTTGTAAATATTTTTTCCATACTCCTAAATCAACTAGAGTTAAAAATCTGCAATTTTATATGGTTGTAATAAAATAGCTTGGGATAATTTTTTCCATCTTTATCCCCACAATGTCATTTGACTTCTCATGATTTCAATTTTTATTTGGTTACATTGTCCTCTAAATTTTTAATAATATTGTGACTGATCTCACGTAGAAATTTGCCTTGCACTAGATAATAATTTAAAATGTTTCCATAGTAAGCAAAATGCCTTCATTATTTAACCCTACTTTCCCCTTAAGAAATGATCTTTTTACAATTCATGCTTTAAATCCCTGTGGGTTTTTTCTTCTCTTTTGTTGTTTGAATACCATAGGTCTCACCAATATTACACCATCAGATTCAACATTTGGAATAAAAATTATAAGCTGTTTGATATGTTTGTTATATTGGCAAATATCCATGGAAATAGAATACTGAAATATCACCATTAATATGAGCAATTTAATGATGAATAAACCTTTCAAAAAGAGTAAGTAAATCTTTACTTTTCAAAGATATGCAACTAAAACTGTTTTGTCTCAACCTAAGGGTGAATAATTAAATGCCCCAAATTCTTTCCAAAATTTATGTTTGATCTCTTATATTCCACTATAATCATTCCAAACAGTGATAATTTATTGTTCCTACCAGACATTTCATTAACTTGGGTGATATTCATTCAATGTTTTGTTGTCCTATTTCAGCAGACTATTATAACTACCCTAAAATCATTCTCCATTAATCCATTCTATATCACACTTTTCCCACTTTTTTTGAGTCACCTTCCATGGATTTCACTACTTATATCCGATGGGAAATTTTCCTAAAGTACTGATTTTACCCATTTCACATTTTTTTCTAATTTTTATTCAAATTTAATACATAGTGAATTCTCTCAAATATTTAGTAGGTTTTAAAACTTTCTTTAAATGCCTGCTTGCCAATAATATATATCACAATCCTTTTGAGCATCTTTCTTGAAAATTCCAAATATTTTATAACTTTACACTAGCACTTTGAATGTTCTTTACATGAATTTCTCCTTATATATTTTAACTAATCTATTCCACAATATCTCTATTCCTAGTGTGAGGTTCTCCTCAAATTTAGCCAATATGTAACAGGTACAAGATAAAGTCTTACTTAATATTTTAACAATTTTTAATGATTGCACACATCCAGACAAAATCTATTTCAATTACCCAGATTTTAGTGTAAGAGGGAAAATTTTTCTATTTTTATGCCCTAGATACCAATGAATAAAAACTGTAATTCAAAAGAAAGTAAATGTGAAAAGTTGATAAAATAATATGTGCTAATAAAATAAGTGTAGAAAATCTGTAAGACTTCTCACTTTTTCAAAATTATTAGGTGAAAAGATGAAATATGTGTTTATAACATATAACTTAGAATAAAAATACAGACATTTTATCATTTCACACTAAATCATTCAGAATTATTTTGTCTCTCCAACAGAAATATGTGAATTGTCAATAAGCTAGCTTGAACTGATTGAAACTAATCAATTGGCATATTTATCCATTCAAATTGCAATTTAAAATATTCCTTTCTTCCTGTGACTTTCTTTTTCATATATTGTTGTACTTTGGACAAAAGATTACAAAGCATCAGATGACAGTCATAAATAAAACCAAATAAATATGTAAAATATTTCAATAAATAGGACCTCAGAGAATTGCAATTAATGAAAAAATTAATTAATGCTTAATGTTCCTGAGGGCTAGGAAAAAAATAATATTTAACTGATTTTTGAAAAGGAAATTGACCGTGAAAATGTTGACCATATCTGAATAATAACCACTTTTGTTGTAAGATATGACTAATCTTTATTTAGAAATTTCCAAGTGAATGAATATAGTTCAGTGATACATAAAACTCAAACTAAGTAAAAATGCAATGAACAGATATATTAAAAGGAAAAGTCAGAATATATTCAAATGTAAGAAATCTTAAGAAAGATTTAAAAAGTTATTTCCTTTCTTTAAATTTATATATATATAAATTTCAAGAAAGGAAATAACTTTTTATATATATATATATATATATAAAAACAGTAAAATGCAGCTCAACATGTTATGGAAGCATTACCCTAAAAACTTCTATCCAGGCACTTTTATCTTTTCTAATTCCAACTACTAACTTAATTGTTTCTCTACTGTTCAGAAAGATGCACAGTTGAGCACGGATTTGTTAAATGATATAATCAAAGTCTCCTTATTAATGAGATAAATGAAGAAAATGTGTTCTTAATCATATTCATATATCAAAAGCTAAACCCCATAATCTTTTTTTGACCTTTAACATTAATATAGAACTAACTTTGCTTTTGTTACAAAAACATTACAATATTTTTGTTAACTATAGCCCATAAGTTTAATTAGATATATTTTCCCATGTATCACCACATTCTAAACACCTTGTAGTAGAACATTTTTATATTCAAATTAACCACAGTCCTCATCTACTATCAATATCAGTTTTATTCATTCCCTGTATTATCCTCCAGCTGTCTTCCAACAAACTTTAATCTTCGTAGACTTCTCAATTCAGCCACAATCAGATCCATAAATCAACAGTGTTTTTTACATTCATGATAATGTGTTTACCATCAATTCCTTTCATTACCACTTATTTACATTAGACCTTATTAATCATTCTACATACACCCTGCACCTACTTTTCTAAAAATTATTTTTAAAAGAAGCTTTAGATTAAATAAATATTACATAAAAAATATAAAGGATTCCATTTGCCCCCCTCCATGCCCTTCCCATACTTTCTCACATTAACAATACCCTTCATTAGTGTGGTACATTTCTTATGATTGATGAACACGTATTGAAGCATTGCTAATAGCCAAGGACTACAGTTGACATTATAGTTTACTCTCTGTTCTGCACCATTTTGAAGGTTATGACAAACTACAATGGCAAGTATCTGTCACTGTAATATCATACAGAACAACTCCAATGTCCTGAAAATGCCCTCATAATTTACTTATTCTTCCCTCTGCCATCCCTCAGAACCTCTGCTGGTCAGTGCCTTTATATCAATGATAAGATATATTGATATAATATATCTTATATTGCTACAATTATTTGTTTCTAGTAGAAAAGTAAGTCTATTTTAGTCCATTGTTCATTTCAATTATGTGGATTTTGAGATGGTGATGCCTACTCTGCTTCTAATTGAGAAGGAGTTTATATCCCATGGGGCAGATTGATGGAACTATCTTGCTTACAGATTCACACACTGTGTAATCCTTGGGATGGGCATTTTACATCATCATCTCCTTCTTAGTTGTCCTGGGTGAGTCCAATGAACTGGAGAGTAGGTTTTGAAACACTGCTGAAATTCAGGGCTTAACTGGTACCAGGATTGGTTAAAGATTTATGTCTCTGGAATATACAATTATCAAATATAGTGCTAATTATTGGTTTAAATAAAAGGAGCAGAAGAGTCATGTGTAAAGAACCTATAAATGAGCCTAATTGTTATAGTGGGGAGCATAAATTCCAAAGTAAGGCCCACTGACAGCATGCTGAATTCCTGAGCTCTCTGTCTTCTTCTCCCACATTCCACCTCCCACCAAGCTATGCTTCATAGTCCAACTCCTAAATTTTACTCATTAGACAGTTCATGCAAGTGAGACCATACAATATTTGTCCTTTTGTGTTTGACTTATTTCATTTTACATATTATCTTCAAGTTTCCTTCATGTTATCATGTGTTTCCCTAATTTATTTCTTCTTATATCTATATAATATTCCATCTTGTAAACATACCCCATCTTGTTTATCCATTCATAGATTAATGGATACTTAAGTAGTTTCCATCTTTTAAAAGTTGTGAAAAAGGTCACTATGAGCATCAGTGTCCAAGTAACTCTCTTCAATCTTGCTTTCAGTTCTTCTTATATATTTTTAGCAATGTGATTGCCAGATCATATCGCAGTTCTATATTCAGGTTCTTCTGGTATTGCCAAGCTGTCTTCCACAGCAGCTGAACCACTTTATACTCCCCAAAGTGAAAAAGTGTTCCTATATCACCATATTTTCCCCAGAACTTGTGCTTTTTTTTCTTTTTCTTTTAACAATGGCCATTCTGTATGGTATCAAATGATATCTCATTTTAGATTTGGTATGCTTTCTGTAACAGACAGTGATGTTAACCATCTTTTCATGTGTCCTTGCACATTGGTATTTCAGAAAAATATCTATTCAATTCTTTCACCCATTTTTAATTGAGTTGCTTGTCATTTTGATATTAAGTTGTGTTTTTCTTTATATAACTTGGAGATCAATACTTAATCAGATATTTGGTTTCCAGAGCTTTTATCTCCACTGATTTGGCTGTCTTTTCACCTTTTAAGCAAAATCATTTGAAATAGAAACATCTTTAATTTTAAAGCAGTCCCATTTATTTATTTTTTTTCTTTTGTTGCTCATGCTTTGGATGTAAAGTCCAAGAGAACAACATGAGCCACACAATCTTGAAAAAGTTTCCCTATGTTTTCTTCCAGGAGTTTTATGATTGTAGCTTTTGTATATATGTCCTTGATGCATTTTGAGTTAATTTTTGCACAAAATGTGAGACAAGGGTCATTTTTCTTTCTTTTATTTATTGATATCCAGTTCTCTTAGCAATACTTATTGAATAGGCTGTTCTTCATGGGTTTGCCTGCCTTGTCAAAAATCCTTTCACCAGAGGAAACTAGCAAGATGGTGGCAGAGTAAGGAGCTCCTAGAAACAGCTCCTACTACAGGGAAGTTAGTAATCATCCAGAGCTATTTAAAGGACTTGTTCGGGGGCTCCAGGAGACTAGAAATGCATCCTGTAAAATCCTTCAAAGAATGGAAGGAGGAAACTGCCCATCTGCAGAGAAGATTCATAAATAGAACACTCCACACTCCAGAGGCCAGTGACCATCTTACACTGGAGGCACAAGCCAACTCAGGAACTATTCTGTGGCTGAAATAGGAAGCTCCACTTCCCAAAAATGGAGATGGAAGAGACATTTGGATACCAACTTCAGCTACTGATTAGGAAATTTGGTGGACTAAAGTATAATCCTAAGAACAGCTAAAGTTTGAACCTGTCCAAGTCAGAAAGAGGCTAGTAGCTGGCATCTTAACTCCACATCTGAAACAAGGGGAAGTGGGGCAGACTGAAAATCACAGTGCAGTTAAGGACCAGCTTCCTTCCATCTAGACCAGAATGCAGGTCTAGCATAAGCTCCAGCCCCACCACAGGCAGGGAGGAAGCTGGGAGGAGATGTGCCAGCCTCTCCAGGAAACTACAGGCCATGCCACAGAGGCCAGGGATTATCCTACTTTGGCAACACAAGCTACCCCTGGAGCTAGTCTGTGGCAGGAATTGGAAGATACATTTCCCAAAAATGGGAGAAAGAGATGGTTTGCCACCAATTTAGTTACTGATTAGTAAATTTGGCTAGCTAAAATATAACCCTAAGAGCAGCTAAAGTTTCAACATGTCCAAGTCAGAAAGAAGCCGGTAACTGCCATTTTGACTCCATCTCCAGCATGAGGGGAAGCTGGGCTGACGGAAATTCACAGTGATGGTAGACATAGGTTTCTTTCACCCAGTTTGGCTTGTAGCACTAGCCTAGGCTTCAATCCCTCCTTTAGCAGCGAGGATGGTGGTGAGCCCTGCACCAGCCTGTCTTAGTAACTGCAGGTACAATTGGCTGGCACAGACTGAGTAATCAGAAGTCTACTGAGGCAAATGCAGTCATCTTGAAACTGCAATACGTAGATTGCTGCCCACACCTGCAGCTCCATTCCCACTCCAGGCATGGGAGAAAGGGGCATGAAGTTTCATAAGTCTCTCTGGCCAACTATAGTCTAGGCCTGGATGAGTTGGATTGTTACACACAGCTGTAGCTCTGTCCTTACCCCTGGCAAAGAAGAAAGTTAGGAGAAACTTCATTGGAACTTGGGGAAATGAGGGCAGCTTGAGCCTCCACAGCTTATAGTACTAACTACTTGCTTGGCTCCTTTTACACAACCAGCAAGGGAGAATTGTCAGGAAGCCCTAAACTAAGGAGAAAAACTGCACCTAGAGTAAGCACTCTAGTAAGCTAGATGCCAAGACACCAATAAAAAATGGCAATCTACACCAAGAAACAGGAAGATATGGCCCAGTGAAAGGAACATGATAAGCCTCCAGATATCATAAAGGAGTTGAGACCACCATTCTTATAAGTTCAAACAAATCTCCTTAATAAATTCAATGAGATGGCTAAAGTAATTAAGGATATTAAGATATTGGATGAGCACAAAGAAGAATTTGAAAGCATTTATATAAAAATCACAGATCTCCTGGGAATGAAAGATGCAATAAATGAAATTACAAATAAACTGGACTCATATAATAGCAGATTTGAGGAGGCAGAAGAAAGGATTCATGAGCTTGAAGACATGGCCTCTGAAAGTGTACATACAAAAGAACACGTGAAGAAAAGATTGGGGAAAGTTGAATAACTTCTCAGGGAACTAAACAACAGCAAGAGATGTGCAAATATATGTGTCACAGGTGTCCCAGAAGGAGAAGAGAAGGGTAAAGGGGCAGAAGGAATATTTGAAGAAATAATAGTAGAATATTTCCCAACCCAATTGAAGACATAGGTACCCACGTCCAAGAAGCATGACGATGTACTCCCATCCAAAAAATTCAAAATAGACCAATTCTGAGACATATACTAATCAGAATGTCAAATGCCAAAGACAAACGGAATTCTGAGAGCAGCAAGAGAAAAGCAATGCATAACATATAAGAGATACCTAATAAGATTAAGTGCTTATTTCTCACCAGAAATTTTGGAGACAAGAAGACAGTGATATGATCTATTTAAGATACTGCAAGAGAAAAATTTACAGCTAAGAATCTTATATCCAGCAAGATTGTCTTTCAAAAATCAGAGCAAGCTTAAAATATTCAAAGATAAACAGAAACTGAGAGAGTTTTTCACCAAGAGACCAGCTTTGCAGGAAATACTAGAGGATGTGCTACAGCCTGGAAATAAAAGACATGAGAAAGAGGCCTAAAAGAGAGTCTACAAATGAAGATTATATCAACAAAATTAACTAACAGTGACAAAAGAGCGGTGAAAATAAAATATGACTGATAAAATCCAAATATTCAGGAATAAACTTAACCAATGATGTAAAGCAATTGTATTCAGAAAACTGCAACTCATTGTTAAAAAAAAATAAAAAAGGACCTAAATATTTGAAAGAACATTCCATGCTCACAAATTGGAAGAATAAATATCATTATGATGTCAACTTTCCTCAAATTGATATAAAATTTCGATGCAACCCCAATAAAAATTGCCCCAGCATTTTACAAATAAATGGACCACATGATTTCCAAATTTATTTGGAAGGGAAAGGGATCCTGAAGAGCCAGAAACATCTTAAAAAAGGAAAAGCAAAGTCAGAGGACTCCCATTTCCAGACTAAGTCCTATTACCTAGCTACAGTGGTAAAAAACAGCATGGTACTGGCATAAAGACAAACACATAGACCAACAGACCCGAATTGATGGTTCAGAAACAAACCCTCACATCTATGGTCAAATGATTTTTGACTAGCATGTTAAACCCATCCAGCTTGGGCAGAGCATTCCATTCAACAAATGTAGCTGCAAAACTGGATATCCATAGCAAAATAAGTAAAGAGTACCACTATCTCACATCTTATACAAAAATTAACTCAAAATAAATAAAAAACCTAAATATAAAAGCAGGAACCATAAAGCTTGTAGAAGAAAATGCAGGGAAATATCTTCAAGAGCTGTTGGTAGGTTGTCAACTCTTAAAGAAGTTAAAAGGAAGACTGAGATGGACTATTGCTATTTAATGTATGTAGACATTTTAATTAGCTTTACTCTAAAAGTGTGGAAATGTACAGAGTTGACGGTAACACATTATAGTGAGTAACAGCTGCTTTATGAACAGGGATTTGGCTGAAAATGGTAGTCTAGGGATGTAAATACCAATTGACAGAAAGCTAGAGAATAATCTAGGGACTGAATAGCACAGTAAGCCCAGAGGTGGATGAGAATTGTGGTTGATGGCACAGATGCAAGAGTGTCCTTTGTGAGCTAGAACAGATGTACATTGTTATTGCAGGTGGTGGGAATGTGGAGAAGAATGGGAAAAGTACAACTGGAGTGACTTATGGACTGTGGTTAACAGGAATAATGCAATATTCTTGCACCTATGCCAAAGATGTACTGTGTTGATAATGGGGAAGTATGGAAAATGTGTGTCAAATGTATGCTATGAACCTGGTAATAATCTTATCTCACAATCTGTAACCAATGTTCCACCACGGTGTGGTGTGTTGATGGAGTGGGTTGTTTGGTAATTCTACAAATGTGCATCATTGTTTTGTAAGTTTACAACTTCTGTCATAAAAATATATTTAAAAAATCATAATGGGGTGACTTAGGGTAAAAATAAACCAAATGTAAGATAAGGACTATAATTATTAGTAAGATTTTGACAATATTCTTTCAAATTTTGTAACAAATGTCACACAACAATGCACGGTGTTAGGTGGAGGTTTGATGTATGGGTCCCCTGTCTGATGTTATGGATGTTTGCTTTGTAAATTCACAACTTTTACTAAACACTTATTGTTTTTGTTTGTTCATGAATAAATGATATTTAAAAAGTAATAATAGGGTGGGTTGGGGAAAATACTTTGGTTAGTAGTAATATTTTGAGGATGCTCATTAATCATTAGTTAAAAATGTTTCACAGCAATGCAAGTTATTGGTGGTAGGGTGAGGTATGAGAGCCCTGTATATTATATATGTTTGTTTTGTAAGTTCACAACTATTGCTATACACTTACTGTTTATATATGTTCATGTATGAGTGATATACTTGAATAAATTAAAAAATATCCCTTGGCCATAGATGTGAGGGTCTATTTCTTAATTCTCAATTCAGTTCTATTGGTCAATATATTTATCTTCATGCCAGTAGCCAGATAACATTCTTTAAAGTCTGGAAGTGAGAGTCCTTCAACTTTGTTCTTCATAAAGATATTATTGGCTATTTGGGGACTCTTATATTTCCAGATAAATATAATAATTGGCTTTTCCAATGCTACAAAGAATTATATTGGAACTCTCATTGGCATTGCATTAAATCTGTAGATCAGTTTGGGTAGAATTGGCATATTAGTCATATGTTGTTTGCCAACCCATGATCATGGAACACACTTCCATTTTTTAGATCATCTTCGATTTCTTTTAGCAATGTTTTACAATTTTCTGAATACAGGTCCTATATGTTCTAAGTTAAATTTCTTCCTAATTATTTGAATCTTTTAGTCACTGTTGTAATTGGAATTTTTTTCTGACTTCCTCCTCAGAATGCTCATTAGTAATGTATAGAAATGCCATTGGAGTTTGCATATTAATCATGGTCCCACCCCTTTGCTGAAATTGTCTATATGTTGTAGTAATTTTGTTGTGGATTTTTTGGGATTTCCTAAGTATAGGATCATACCATCTGTAAAGAGCAAAAGTTTTGCTTCTTCCTTTCTGAATTATTCAGTTTTGTCCAGAGAAACATAACCAACAGGAGATATCTATAAACAGAATGAAATTTTTAAAAATTGTCTCACAAAACCATGATGATGCACAAGTCCAAATTTTGTAGGGAAGGCTCTAAGCAAGGGATGCAGATGAGGTTCCTAAATTACCCAGGAGGCAGTGACTAGCTAAAGTAGAGTTGGGGATTCTCTCTCTGAATGCTGAAATCACTTTTCCTTTTAAGCCCTTCAATTGACTGGATGAGAAATCACTCATTGCTAATAGTAATGTCCTCAGTTATTTGTAGATGCAAACAGCCATCTGTGCAATCAACTGACTGATGATTAAATTCCATGAAATATTCTTATATTACAACTAGCTGAGTACTTGCTAGACCAAACAACTGGGCACAATTGCCTGGCCAGTTTGCCACATTAGCAAAACCATCACACTTCCTAATTGGATGGTTTTCTTTCTTTTTTTATTTTTTTTCTAATTTCTCTAGCTAGAATTTCTAGCACAATATTGAATAACAGTGGAGAGTGTCGTCATCTGTGTCTTATTCCTGATTTCAGTAGGCATCTCTGTCTTATTCCTGATCTCAGTTTTAATTTGTCTTCAAATATTTATTAATTTCTCTTACAATTAATTCTTAACTCACTGATTAATTAAGAGTGTACAGTTTAATTTTCAAATATTTGTGAAATTTTGCTTTTTCTTGATTTACCACTTTATTCCATTATGATCAAAGAGAATGTTTTTTTTTTCCT
Source organism: Cabassous unicinctus (assembly GCA_029593785.1). Classification (NCBI taxonomy): domain Eukaryota; kingdom Metazoa; phylum Chordata; class Mammalia; order Cingulata; family Chlamyphoridae; genus Cabassous; species Cabassous unicinctus. Next base: position 3,139 of record JAQZBX010004548.1, on the reverse strand, counting down.
AATTTCAGTTCTGTTAAGTTTGTTGAGATCTGAATTATGTCCCAACATATGTTCTATCATGGAGAAAGATCCAGGAAAAATTTAGAAGAATGTATGCCCTGCTGTTTTGGGGTGTAAAACTCTATAAATGTCTATTAGGTCTAGTTCACTTATCATATTATTCTAACTTTCATTTTCATTATTTATTTTCTGTACAAATGTTCTAATGCTGAGAGTTTAGTCTTGAAATCTCCAACTATTATTGTAGAGATGTATATTTCTCCCTTCAGTTTTGCCAGTGTGTATCTCATGTATTTTGGGGTACCTATATTAGTTTGATAAATATTCATTATTTTTATTTCTCCTTGGTGAATTTTCCCTTTTTATAATATATATTAAACTACTTCATCTATATAACAGTTTTTAATTTAAAATCTATTTTTCTGATACTGATATTGCAACACACACGTTTTTATTGCTATTATCATGGAATATGTTTTTCCATCCTTTCACTTTTGGCTTAATTGTGTCCTGAGTAATGTGAGTCTCTTGAAAACAACAAATAGATGGTGCATTGTGGTTTTTTTGTTTGTTTGTTTTTTATCCATTCATTCAGACCATGTCTTTTAAATGGAAGTTCAATTCATTGACATTCAGTGTTACTACTAAAATGGTATTACTTAAATCCTCTATTTTACCCCTTGGCTTTTGTGTTAGTCAGCCAAAACAGTGCTCATACAAAGTATGAGAAATCTGTTGGCTTTTATAATGAGCATTTGTTTGGAGTAGAAGCTTACAGTTACAAGGACCTAAAGAGTCCAATTCAAGGTACCATAAGAGGAACTTCCTCACCAAATGTCTGTTGCTACATGTTGAAGCAAAATGGCTGCCAATATCTGTGAGGATTTTGCCTTCCTCTTTCCTCTTAAGAATCCATGGGCCCAGTTCCTTCTAATCTCAGCTGTAGGCTGGAGGGCTTATTACTTTCTGGACTCAGCTGCTCTGTTCTCTTCACAAGGTCAGGTGTAAACTCTCAGGTAAGTGGAGCTTCACGCTTCCTGGAGCTGCAAGATCAAAGCTGACAAGTTCCTTCCTCTTCTGTGTCCATGGAGGTCTCTCTATTCCTGTGTGTCTTCTGTGTATCTATTTCTGTGTGTCTTCTTGATTGTCTGTTTAGTTATCTCACCAAGGGATAAGAGATTGAAATTGAGTCACCCTAGTGACATGGTTGAATCAAAGCCCTAAACTTAACATATGTTAATCAAAGGCAGCTGAGCTGAATCTATTTCAATTAAAGGGTATCATGCTCAGAGGAACAGACCAGTTTACAAACATAATCAAATATCTTTTTTTGGAATTCATAAAAAATGTCAACCTGCTACAACTTTCTATTGCCCTATCTTATTATTCTCTTTCTTTAAACGCTTTAAGTTTCTCTTCCTTATGTGTTTCATTTCTACATTCTTCTTCAGGGTTCTCCTTCTTGTCTTTTCCTTTCTGGCTGTGACACATCTTTTGCTATTTCTTGTAGATTTTGTCTCTTGGTAACAAACTCTCTCAGTTTTTGTTTGTCTATAAAGACTTTAAACTCACCTTCATTTCTGAAGGACAGTTTTGCCAGAAAAAGATGTCTGAGCTAACAGTTTTTCTCTTACTGTACCTTAAAAATATTGCAACAGTGAGCTCTTACCTTAATCATTTCTGATGTGAGATTGGAATTTAGCCTTATTAAGAGTCCCTCTTAAGTAATACCTTTATTTTCTCTTGCTGCTCTGAAAATCTTCTCTTTATATTTGCCTTTTAATATTCTTAATATTAAATAATTTGGAATTGGTCTATTCAGATTTTTTCCATTTGTGGTATGTTGCCCATCTTGAATAGTGCTATTCATGTCTTTCATAAAGGTTGGAAAATTTCAATCAGTATCCCATCAAATATTCTTTCTACCCCTATTCCATTCTCCTCTTCAGGGACACCTTATAGCATATGCTTTGGCATTTTGTATTGTCACTCAATTCCCTGGGACCCTGATCAAATTTTTGGATTGTTTTTTTCTGCCTGTTCTATCTTTTCAAGTTCAAATGTTCTATCTTCAAATTCATTTACTCATTCTTATAACATTTCAAATCTGCTGTTCCATGACTCTAAAATATTTTTAATCTCATCCATTGTGTCTTTCATTCCCTAAAGCTCTGTTACTTTTTTCCAGGTTTTCAAATTTTTTTTTTTTAATTCTCACGCATGTCAGCTTAATAAACTTTATCTATTAGACATCTTTATCTTGATTTATTTAAATTGATTAAGGAAGATTTTATGAGCATCTTTATTAGGTGTCTTAACTCTTCTATCTTATTTCTATCTTGGTTTGTTCCTTTTGCTGGGCCTTATGATCTTGTTTCCTAGTATGGGTTATCGTTGTTGGTACCTAGGATCTGATTTGTTTTCAATTTTGCTCTGTTGATCGATTTCTCTATCTTGCTTACTGGTTTTACTTCAAAGTGCTTCTTTGATTTTTAGTTTAAAATTTTTCTAAAACTTAAAAATTGCCCTGGCCAAGTACTCAAAACAGGGGCAGAGATCTGCTAATTGAGCCTGACCCAATCTACCATGCCTGTAAAAGAATCAGGAAAAACCAGCCTGTCTTCCTTCACTTTCACAGGTGGCCAGAAAATGAAGCTCCTAGGCAAGTCCTACCACATAAATGAATTCATAATTTACACTAGCTTTTCTGATCCAGTGAATCATGGCAGTTACATACACCAAAGAGAAACCACACTCAGCCTTCTGCTGTATCCTCACTTTTCTCAGGGAAACTCTGTCCTTTCCTCTCTCCATTGGCCACTCTAGCACAGGTTTTTCCAAGGCTATTCACCTCAGTGGTGGAGCATGGGAAGCATTCCCAACCAGGGGTATCAACTCATGTTTTTTTTCCCTTTGGCTTTTCCATCTCTCTGTCCCCAGTACCTCTGAGATGATGCATGAATTCTTTCCTGGTGTGCAGTTCCCCAAATCAGCTCCCTCAGATGAAATCTGTACCTTTTTCCCTATTTTGCAAAAGTGTTGTGCCCTGCCTGAGCTATTCTGATGCCATTTTCTAGAGCACTTTCCTTTTTATATGAGTAACTTGTGATTTTATGGGGCTTACTCTTTTCATATTGTG
>JAQZBX010004547.1:0-59712 GCA_029593785.1 Cabassous unicinctus | reverse complement strand
TAAAGATGTAGAGCACTCAATCAATACTTGGGTCATTATTATGAAATATTTGTGTCCAAGTTGTTGGTTTTTGATTGCAAACTTTTTGGGCTAAAGGGAAAGGTCTGGAAGCTTACTATTATGCTGTCAAGTCTTTCCTACAAACACCAAGATATATCAGAAAATTAATTCTTCTTAATGAGGATGCTGATTTCACATTTCTGCCATGAGGCAGATTTTCCCCATCTTAACACACACGCCTGGGCATTTGGAATAAAGGCCCGGGGTGGGGGGGGGGGTGATGCACATTTTACTAGTTCTCTCCAAACACTATGCAGACTGCTAAGCTGTTTCTTCAGAGGGGAAGAATTGAATTGGCTCCAGATTCCTTCTCGGCTGCCAGACCGTGGGAAGTGAGAGAGAATGTCAAAGCTGCCAGTTGACAAACAATGAGATGGTTCCAAAACGAGAAAGATTGGCCTAAGCAATATCCTTCACAAATGTTTTTCTCAGCTTTTAATGAAGAAGGAGAATGAAAAAAAAAAGAAAAAACAACAGCCCATAAAGCCTACCGAGGTATTCTAGAGCTCTGGGGTCACAATTTGCAAAAGTTTCAAGTCTAAGAATGTATCAATTTTAGTGCGTTGGTGAAAAAAATTTAATTATGCAAATAACACATGCAAATAAAGTACTCTCCTTCTAAAGAAAATGAACAATACAAATGGTGCTAAAGTCCCCTTTGACCCCATCCTCATCTAATCCTCCATCCCCAAAGGAAACCACTCTTATGAGCTTGGAATATGGCCTTCTAACTATTTTTAAAACAAATTGCATTGTTGTACTATTCCCTTAGAGAACATATATAATTGTTTTGCTATTCTTATACAAAATACATGAAATTGTTTGGTGTTCCTTCTTAATTTTATATAAAGGCATCATAGTGTACATACTATTCTACAACTTGCTTTTTTCCTTCAATCATGTTTCTGAGGTTCCCCCGTGTTGATACATATTGATCCCCCTCATTCTTTTTAAACTGCTAAATATCCTACATTGTATTTATCCATTCCCATGTTGATGGAATAGGTTTTTTCCAACTTTTCAGTATTATAAACAGTGCTACAATAAACATTTATTTGGTAAAACGTGACAACTTTCATTTGCCTGCCATTCTTCACATTGCTCGTATGATATCAGTGTATTGAATTGCATTGTTTGTTTATTTATTTATTTTCCAGAAAAGGTCTGTTGAGAGAAAAGTCATTCATTCATTGTTTCTTTCTTTCAAATATTATGTGCTAAAAATATGTCAGGTACTGCACTAGGTATCAGGAATATCAAATCAAGTTAGATATTTCCTCCTGTCCTCAAGTAGCCCAAGTAATAAATTCTATGATGGAGACATGTACATCAGGCTTTGCTGAACATAGTGGGGGCATCTAACCCAGACAGCAGAGATAGAGAGTTAGAGAAAGTTCCCTGCAAAAGGGTTGTCAATTTGATTCTACTCTTGTGAGTCATCCTTCAAAAAGAACAGCCCCTTCCTTCCTTCCAGCCTTGGAAAAGATAGACTATAGAAGATAATATGCTCTTGATCTTGTATGACTTTGTCTCACACATAGATATCATTAAGGTTATTGGTCTGATTATTATATGAGACTGTGAAAGGAGAGAAAGAGAGAAGGAAAAGAGAGATTAATGGATTGTGAATGTATATTGACTTAGGATGTCTCTTGGAAATTTAAAAAAATAATAAATTTATGAGTGTGTGTATATATGTGTGTGAAGATTTAAGAGAGGGAAAAATTTGCTATTCTTATTTAATCAAGTGACTCTGTTAGTTGGGTTTCTAGTAATTGAGGCTTCAAATTGTAATTTTATCCCTAAAAGTCATTTTCAGTTTTCAGTCCAAAATTTCCTGTCATAATCCTAGAGCCTCACTTTTTGTCCTACCATGTTCTGAGACTCTAACACATGTTTCTTAGATTGTGAACTGTGTTTTTACGCCCTGAGAAGCCATGGCAGGAAAAAAAGTCATAGTCAAGGCAAGGGCCTGACATGGAAGAGGGAAGACCAAAATATCTCAAGTGTAAGACTTGCTTTTAGAGTCATTATTACTTCTGCTACCTACCCCCGATGTCTGTAAATTAAAAGACCAGACAGCTAAAATCCCCATGTGCTAAAATAAAATTATTTCCTAAATGGAAGAACATCAGAAAATGCATCTGTGTTTTGAAAACTTCTTTCACTATTTTAAAAAAGGGCTTTAGTGATTTCTCACATTCATGAACTTAAAGAGAGAAAAGAAAAACATGTTTTCAAAGGAGAAATTAGAGAAAATATTTTCTGTGGTGTTTTGTTTTGTTAACCCTAGCAAAAGAGAGTGGAAGTAAAATCAAGACAAATGTCTTCAACTATAGGTTTTTGACCTTTCTTTGCTTTTATGTTCTGAAAAAGATAACTCAAAGTAAACTATTTGTCTCTAAGAGGGGCTAGTAGATAATGGTACATATTTACATCAAAATGTAAATATGTGCTTTTTATGCATGCAAATAAGGAAGTCAGGATTATTAGGAATTTGGTTTTGAAACAGATGATCAAATATATACTATACTGACTATGGAGTACCTACTACTCACCAGTTAGATTCTGATTATTACTATTTGTAGATGGATGGGTACTGAAATAATATTTGGATAAGTACCCTTTTAGATTAAAAAAAACATAATTTTCAGAAAGGGCATTGAAATGTATTAGTTTCCCTTTTTATTTTTTATTTTTATTTTTATTTTTTTATTTTTTTTGTTAAAGATTTATTTATTTTATTTTATTTATCTCCCCCTTGCTGCTTGTGCTGCTGTGTCCATTCGCTGCGTGTCTTCTCTGTGTCTGCTCATCTCCCCCTTGCTGTGAGATCCTGCCGCATCAGCCCACGGTGCCGTGCCCTCACAAGGAGGCGCCGGGAAGCGAACCCGGGGCCTCTCATATGGTAAACAGGTGCTCTATCCATTGCGCCACACCCGCTTCCTGCCGTGAGGTTGCTGCATCAGCCCACCGCACTGCTCAGGCCAGCGTGCCCTCACAAGGAGGCCTCGGGACGCGAACCCGGGCCTTCCATATGGTAAACGGGGGCTCTATCCACTGAGCCACACCCGCTTCCCTAGTTTCCCTTTTTAAATGTAAAATGAGGGCTTCTGTTTCTGGAAAGAGTACACATTATTTCCCTTCTCCCTTCCTCTTAGTACAACTAGTATCAGTGGAGGCCAGTGGGGAGCTGGAACTCCCACTCCCTCCCAACAGGAAGGAGGAGTCCCAGGCCACCACTTTCTGACGTCAACATAGGCTGAATGGGAAAACTTGAACTTCTACCCCAACTTGGCAGTAACAAGATGCTGTCCCAATTTCCTCTGCTGGAGTGTTGTCAGAAGAAGCTGGCTAAAACAGAAGGTTTAAATAAAACCCACGATCTCAAAACATAATACCCAAAATGTTCAGGTTTCAATTAAAAATCACTCATCATACCAAGAATTAGGACTATCTAAAATAGGATGAAAAAAGACAATGACTAGATACTCACCAAGGTGACAGAAATGTTGGCATCATCTAACAAAGATTTTAAGGTAGCCTTCATAAAAATGCTTCAACAATAAACTATAAACACACTTGAAACAAATGAAAAACAGTTTCAACAAATAAATATAAAGTCACAGCAAACAATATAGACATAAAATAGAACCAACTAGAAATTTTAGAACTGAAACAAAATCTCAATGAATGGGCTCAAGAGCAGAATGGAAGGGGCACAGGAAAGAATCAGCTACCTGAAAGATAGAATATTAGAAATTACACAATCTGAATGACTGAGAAAATAGACTGAAAAATTAATAGAACTCAGTGACCTGCAGGACTATAATAAAAGAGCTAACATTCATGCCAACAGAGACCCAGAAGGAGAGAAGAAAGACGACAAGTGTGAAAAAATACTTGAAGAAATAATGGTTGAAAACATCTCAGTTTAACACAAACTTGCAGATTCAAGAAAATGAAAGAACCCCACCCAGGATAAACTCAAAGAAATCCATGCCAAGGAACATTACAGTCAAATTCTGGCAACCAGAGACAGAGAAAACCTCTTGTAAGCAGCAAGGGAAAAATGATACCTTACCAATGGGAGAAAAACAATTAAAAAGACAGCAGATTTCTTATCAGAATCCACAGAGGCCAGAAGGAAGTACTACGATATTTTTCAAGTGCTGAAAGAAAAATCCTATACCCAGCAAAGATATCCATCAGGTATGAAGAATAAAATAGGTCATTCTCAAATTAAGGGGAATGAAGAGAATTTGTCACCACCAGACCTACCCCAAAGGAGGTTTTCTAAATAGAAAGGAAATTATGATAGAAGGAATCTAGGACTATCAAGATGAAAGACAATAGGCAGAAGCAAAAATATAGATAATTACAATTGACTTTCCTTCACTTCTTGAGTTTTCTAACTTATGTTTGACAGTAGAAGCAAAAATTATAATACTGTCTGATGTGGTTCTAAATGCACGTAGAAGGAATATTAAGACAATAATATTATGAACACTGGACGGTAAAGGGATGTAAATTTTCTACCCTTTACTTGAACTGGTAAAACGATGTCACCAACAGCCTATGATAAGTTATGTATATACAATGTAATACCTAGAGTAACCCTAAAAAGCTATACAAAGTGATACACTAAAAGAACACAATATAAATAGATCAAAATGGAATTCTACAGATGTTCAAATAATTCACAGAAAGGCAAGAAAAGACACCTGAGAATTGAAAAAACAGAGTAAATAGAAAACAAAGCAAAAAAAAAAACAAAAAAAAACTGGCAGACTGAAGCCCTAATATCCCAATAGTTTCATTAAATATAAATGGTTTAAATACACTTATGAAAAGACAGAGAAGAGCAGAATGGATTAAAAAACATGACCCTATTATATGTTATCTACAAGATACTCACTTTGAATATAGCAATATAGGCAGGTTAACACCAAAAAGATGGAAAAAACATATCATGCAAACATTAATCAAAAGAAAGCAGGGGTGGCTATAATCAGATAAAGTAGACTTTATAACACTCACAAAAAATTATCAGTGACAGAGAGGGACAATATATAATGATGAAAAGGTAGATCAATCAAAGAGACATAGCAATCTTAATTGCTTTCACCAAACAATAGAGCTTCAAAATGTGGAGCACAAACTGATAGAATTGAGAGGAGAAATAGACAAATGCCCAATTATCATTGGAAACTTCAACACCCCTCTATTAACAATTGATAAAACAATGAGACAGAAAATCAGCAAGGATATAGAAGAACTCAGCAATGCCATCAAATAACAGGACCTAATAGACATTTATGCAGAGTGCTCTATCCCAAATCAGCAGAATTCGCATTCTTTTCAAGTGCCCATGGAATATACTAAGGTAGACTATATCCTGGGCCATAAAACAAAACTCAACAAATTTGAAAGCATTGAAAATCAATCAGTGTGTTTGATCACAATGGAACCAAATTAGAAATCAATAACACAAAGAGAACAGAAAGATCTCAAAATATTTGGAAATTAAACAACACACTCTGAAATAATCCATGGGTCAAATAGGAAGTCTCAAGATAAATAAAATATGTGTACATATATATATATATATATATATAAACATAGAAATGAATGTAAATGAAAATAAAACATATCAAAATTTGTGAGACATAATTATGGCAGGCTGACAGGGAAATTTGTAGCACTAAATGCATACATTAGAGAAAAGGAAAAGTGTCAAATCAATAGTACAAGCTCCCTCCTCAAGAACCTCGAATAAAAGAGCAAAATAAACCCAAAGCAAGCAGAAGGAAGAAAATAAATAAAGATAAAAGGTGTTATCAATGAAGCTGAACACAGGAAAAAAGGAGAAAATCAGTGAAACGATGTGTACATGAATGTGCATAGCAACTTATTTGTAATAGCCCAAAACTGGAAATAATTTAAATGTGCATTAACAAGTGAACAGATAAGCCAATTGTGATATATCCATACAATGGAATGTCACTCAGCAATAAAAAGGAGCAAACTATTGCTAGCCACAACAACCTAGATGAATCTCAGGGGAATTATGCTGAGTGAATAAAAACCAATTCCAAAGGTTATATATGGTATGATTATTGAAATGACAAAACTCTAAATGTGGAGGTTGGTGGTTGTCAGGTGTTTAGGAGGAGGTAGGAGTAAGAAGGACGCGTGTGTGGCTATAAAAGAGCAACAGGAGGAATCCTTGTCATGTTGGAAACGTTCTTTAACTTGACTATTAATGTCAATATCCTGGTTGTATATATTGAGCTATAGTTTTGCAGGTGTTATCTCTGGAGGAAACTGGGTAAAGCATATATGGCATCGCTCTATATTATTTCTATAACATGTGAGTCTGCAATTATATCAAAATTAAAAGTTTAATTTAAAAAAATGGAAGATGGAAAAAATGGCATAGGCTATCTTTTAGTCTTCATTCATTTTCTATCTTCACATTCTATTTATTTATTCTATTCATTCACAAAGGCACTTAGTGAGAATGTACTGCTCACCAGACAGTGAGAATCCTAAAATGTGTAGTTGCAGTTCCTGTCTTCAAGGATTCATTAATGTCAAGGAGAAACCAGTTTGTTAAACAATAAAAAGGAAAAAATCCCCCTTAAAATAAAAACACCATTTGGAGACCATATTGCATATAACCCTAGTCAATGGATAAGGATGAAATGGCAAAAAAAAAAAAAAAAAAAAAGTGGCTTTATAAAGTATATTAGGGATTGTATAAAGTCGTAAAGCCGTAGCCTAGTATAACTCCAAGACATTTGCCCCTGACGAGAAATAACAACCCACCGGCCACAGGGCAAATCTCTCCACGTGGTGGATAACTGGGGCATAGTCACCCTAACAATCATCACCTGTTTTCATCTCAAACAGTTTTAATAACATGTTTTCCAGGTTTTAGACTTCATTGGCTCAATTCTCTTGTGTTTCTCTTGATTCTGACCCAAACCATCAGGATCATTCCCTTCACATCCGGAATCATCACCCTCATCCCATCGATGTCAGTCCACAAAGGGCAGCCCTGTAAGGTGCTTTCCTGAGTCAGGTCACCTACAGCCCAGGAAAGATTAAAAAAACCTCCCAGAGTGTAAGAGCAGGTTTAGTGGAAAGAAATATGCAAAAGCCACTCAAAGAGAAAGTTCACTTTCATATCATCTTGTCTTCTTTCCTAGTTGCTTCCTCATGGAAAACCCATCCTTGGGAACTTACTGCCTCTTCTCTTATGTGTGAGCTATTTTTACAGTGGCTTTTGAGTTTATGTTGTTACCAGATTTAATGCAATGTAGACCAATATTTCCCAAATTCAGTTTTGCACATTGGTGACACTCTGTGACAAAATTTTCACAAATCTTCAAGGAAATGGTGGAAAGAAGAAAAATGTAGCACACATTTCAGAGGCTAAATATAAAGGGTGGTCTTTTATCCAATTTTTTTCTACTTAAAATGACTTTTCTTACATACAAAGATACTTATCGTTGGTGGTTACGTTTTGCTTTTTAATGATCCTAGTTTATGAAATAAAAAGTTTCTCCCCCATGATGTCTAACCCCTCTTCTCCACAACATATCTGTAGTTGTAAACAATTATCAAAAATGCTGGAGAATATGAATACACTTTTCTTTTAAAGGAAAGCAGATATGGCAGAATAGTTTTCTAAAGTTCCGTAGAAAGCTAGGAACTACCTTCTTGGTCTGCCCTCCTCTTAGAAATTTCCAAAGCACATTTACATTTTATAGCCTCTGAAAAGTACTGCTGCACAGAAATTGACTTAAATTTGGGCACTATTAAATTTTCTTAATTAATTCAACCATAAAATCCTATTATAAATATATATTATATGAATTTATATTTGTTCCACAGTGCCTATTTTCAGAAATGCTGTCATAAATGCAGAACGATGTATTTGAATGGAGAAACTAGTGGGAGGAAGGCATTTAGGTAAGAATAGTCAGGCTAACTGGCATGCAAGCAATGCAATAGGGGTAAGATTATTTAAGTGAAAAGGGACTTGTCTTGACTACGGGAAGAGAACAAAGAGAACGATAAAATCACTCTATGCCAACAGTTCCCAGGCAGCTAATCTAGATGTGTAAAGTAGGCAAAGGTCAGGTATTAGGGAGTGGTGGGGACTGGGGTGAATGGGGTGAATGGGAAAGCACATGCCCTGCTTCTCCTATCCAGTAGATTATCATCATTTAAGAATGGGGTTATGGTGGTGTTGACAGACCTTTTGCTATTTTCAAGAAAAGCCAGAGATCAAAATTTTCAATGAAAACTTTCCTAAGTTTTCAATGTTGACAACTGAAACCAAAAAATAAAATGTGAGCCGTATATGCATTTGTGTGTGTATTTGTAGGTTGCTAGTTTGCAACCTATGATCCCTTCTTTGTTAGGAAGACTATTGCTGAAATTATTTTATATATAGTAATAAGATGTACTATGTCAAAATTGTACTGATATTGGGGGTATAAACACACTAAGCACCTGTGAATGTTGAGATTCAAGACCCAGTTAGGCCCAGAAGGCACTGTTCTGAATTTCCCTTCTCAAAGAAGTCATTTTTGCATGCTGTTTCCCTTTTTTCTGATGAAGAAACTGAACCCACCTAGATGTCTGCCACATGTTCTCTTTTCAATCTCTCTCTTTTTTTCTGGGCTTGCCTCTTCTCTGCAGCGATGGATCCACGGGCACGCCTGCTCTCGCTGGGGCACCTTGCTGAGCAGTAGCTATCAACAGGCAGGCAGGTCAAGTTCAGGTTTCATGAACAGCAAGGGAAGAATTTGAAGGTTTCTTATCACTCCTGCTCTGTGATCGCATTTGTGACAGAAAGTTTTTAAAACAACCACAGCAGAGCCCATCTCCAAAGAGGGCACAGAACTAGCCCTCAGCCTCAGATTAAAGGAAACAATTTTTAAAAGTTTATGCCCATAATAGGAAAAGTTAATTTTCGTAATGCTTTTGGGAATTATTAACATTGTCATTTTTTGCTGACACTCACACCCCATCTATGTGGATGTAAAAGTATACCCAGGGTGGCTACTACATAGTATGGCTCTCTAAACATTCGTTTTTTAGAGCATTTGCTGCCAGTAGCTAAAAGGTCTCACAGGAAGAGGAGGAGGCTTCCAGTGTATTCCAGTACTTCCCCTACCCTGGCCCTGGGGCACGTGCCAATGTCTGGAAACATTTTGGATTGTCACAATGGGGGGTGGAGGTGCTACTGGCATCTAGTGGGTGGAGACCAGGGATGCTGCTTCAACATCCTACACTGCAAAGGACATTTTACCCCACAGGAAAAACTTCTCTGGCCCCAATGTCAATAGTGCCAAGGTTGAGAAACCCCAGTCAACGCTGCGCGGAAGGGAAGCTGCTCTGAATTAACATTCTGTAGATAGGGAGGGAACCCACAGAGCTGGCAAAGGGGGTCGGTCCTTGTGCTTCAATCCCTGCCAGATCGGCTGGCACCCTGCAGAACCGCGGCTGAGTTTCAGGGTGGACCCGTCTCCATCTAAGTACTCGCGTGTGGTGGGATGACTGTGTAGCCATTTCCTGGGCCACCACTTTGAATTACTGCTTCTCTGAACATGTGGAAACCAACAACATTCTCCTGTAGGAAAGCTGTTCATTCTGAAACCATCATTTCAAGACTTTTCACTAAAAATGAAAAATGCCCTAAAAAATTTCACGGGCACCCAGTACCTTGCATTTAGGTCCTGTCCAGCTGTTTACTGGGTCTGCTATGTCGGGCACAACCAGGATTGAAGGACTAAGCAGTGGCCAAGACAGACAAATGTGGTCCTTGCCCTGCTGGGCTTTACAGTCTAGAACTGGGGCCAGCTGACTTTTTCTGTCGAGGGCCAGGTAGTAGTACTTCAGGCTTGTGGGCCATCCCTTCTCTGGCACAACTACTCAGCTCTGCGTGAAAGTACCCACAGACAATATATCAACCAATGGCATGACTGTGTTCCAATAAAAAAGGTATTTATAAAAACAAACCCTGGCTGCATTTGTCCATGAGATGTAGTTTGCTGACCTCTGGTCCAGGTTAGTGAGACAGACATGATTCTGATAAATACTTGATTTTTCATATTTTCCCATCTGTCTGGAATTCTGCTCCCCTGGGTTTTATATAATAATTCCTTTGTTATATGCAGGTCTTGGTTTAAATGTCACCTTCTTAGAGAAGCCTTCCCTAAGCACCTACCAAAAGTTGTCCCCCTGGTCACTTTCTATTACCACATCCTGTTTTATGAGCTTCATGGCACATATAAATCAAATAATCTTGTTCATATATTTATTAAATTCTTCTTTTTTCCTTGCGTAACAGCAGGGAACTTGTCTATCTTTACCCCAATATCCCTACCTTTTGCAAGAGTGTCTGGCACATAGTAGGTGCCCCCCACCTGCCACGGGTTATAAAGGAAACTTCCAAGAACCTACTTAACACTGAGACTCAACTAGTGTGGTGGGGTGGGGACAGTTCTGAGGAAGTCAAGTTTTATACTTGCTCACAATAAACTAATCATGAAGTAACTGCTTTTACTAACAGCTAACACTATTTGATGAGTATTATGTGCTAGGCAATGTTCAAACATTTATGTATATTGACAATTTTATGAGGTAAGAATTTATATTATCTCCCATTTTGCAGATGAGAAAAGAACGGAGAGGTTGGGTAACTTGCCTGAGGTCACTGGTAAGGCTGAGATTGGACCCCAGCTAGTCTAATTCTTGCTCTTAAAGAATGTGCTGTGCTGCCTCGACTACGTCTACCCACCGCCCATCCACACACACACACACGCACACACAAACCCTGACTGTACTGAAAAGATTCGTTCCATTCATCACATTGTTCTGATATGGCAGTGAGAGGAAACTAGTAAAACGAGTACAATTTCAGAATGTGTGCTTTCTAACTTTGGACTTATTTTTGGGCAATTGAAGTCCTGAATCTCCAAATGCCTAGGTTGAAAGTGGGCGAGGTGGCCTTCAAGCTGTCGCCTGGGGGTGTTGGTACCCCTTCTGCAAAGGGGCTCGTTACTGCAGCAGGGAAGCTGCCGGCCCACTGCAGGGCAGCGCTGGCACCTTTCGAATGTGGAATGAATCAGTGAGAATGTGGCTTTATGGGGCAGTGCAACAAATGCATCAAATATTTATTGCCAAGAAATATTTATTGCCAATTACATGCACATGAAAAAGACATGGTCCCTGGTCTAAAGAGCTCTCAAGCCAGGAGAGAGGTGGAGAACAAGGCTGCCTTGAGGGCCAGGCGCAGAGCAAGGAAGGGCTGGTGCAGCTCTGTCATCAAGTGCGGCAGATAGGCGTCAGGTTACGACTTTACCCGAGGCACATGGCATCCGGAGAGGGTGGTCCTGAATGTCAGTCCTGAAGCCCATCTGGTAGAGTCCAGTGAGAACAGGTCCAGTCTTAATTTTAATAATCTAATAACCACTGAGTGCTCGCTTTGTGCTAACACTGTCCTAGGTTTATAGGTATTGTCTCAGTGTGTTCTCACAACAAACCCATGAGGCAGCTCTTACTATATCTCCACTTTCTAGATGAGGAAAGTGAGGTTTGCAGGAGTTAAAGAGCCAGGAATGTAACTCAGGTGGACCCGACTCCAGGTCCCTGCTTGGAACCGCTGCTACTTGAGCATTTCCTGACCTGGACGGATGCCCACTTCGTGGATGGAGAAAGCAAGGCTTATAGAAGGGCAGCGACTTCTCTGAGATTTGAACCCGGATTTGAACCCAGTTTTTTCTGAAAGGGAAGCCCATGGTCTTTCCACTATTATAAGATGCCTCCCTAAAATGACATAATAAAAATTCCCTGAGTTAGTAGATTTGAGTTTGAGACGACGAGGCAAAGGCGCAGACATGAGAGAGAATCCGGCAAGACTTAAACTGCCTGGATAAGGACAATGCAGCCAAGGAAAGGGATGGTTTCCTGGTGAGATCTTGGAAGTGCCACTTTCCAGAGAAACAGGAGACAAAAGGAATAGTTTGAGGAATCAAGGCAATTTTATTACTATTCTTATTCATCATACCTAATTTGAATCAGGCACTTTCCTCCCAAGAACCAGCCACTAAGTTCTGGGAGGATTTTCCTCTTCTAGTCAGAGGTCATATACAGTATTTCAAGGCTGAGGGCATAATACTTGATCACAAAGGCTCACCTGTAGTCTCAAAGACATGTGCTCTGAATTGTAGAAGCCATCTTCTGGAAACATTTAAAGCCAACCATTGTGTTAAACAAGTCCCAGATAGCCAGGCAGTGTTACTAGGATGACTTGGAATTATTTATAAAGATGACTTGTTCTGAGATTATTGTGCTAAGGGGGTGGAAATCCCACCTTCTCTCCTTCTCTACTCGTTCGTTTACTACCTGTGATTAGAACCAAATTTATTTGAGAGATATCCAAGAATGATAGAAGGTACAATGGACTGGGGGCCACTGTCACCCTGCAGTCCACATCGACCAGGTGATGGGTCTCTGGGTTGCTTCTTTGTAGAGTGTCGCCTTCAGTTGGACAGCAGCACAGCCTTGCCTCATGATAAGACATAACTGCTGAATTCTTGGATTTCAAATGAGGTTGGTTCATCTTGCAGAAGGGATACCTCTTTTATTTTTGGCTACTTTAATTCTTACCATTTATTTTGATCTAATCTTTTACCATTAAACAAAGCTTTAAGAGCCAAGAACATTTTTTAGTCTTACTTTTGAAACTAGGATTATTAATCAACCAGGCTTCCCACTGCCCTCGGCATTAAAATATACATATATAATTTTTACTGGCTTTCCTATCTACCTCTTGAGCCCTCTTTCCACCCCTCTCTCTTCTCTTTCTGGGTTCCAGTGATATAGCCTTCTTTAATTTCCTTGAACCAACGAAATCCCTTCCTGCATATTCCTCCATGTTCTTTTCCTTGGGCTGGAATACTCTTACCTCCTACCTCAACCTAACATGTTCCATTAAGATATGGGGGGAAAACACACCCTAATGAGAACTATGGCCTATACTTACTGCAATTTTAATATTCTTTCATCAGTTGTAACAAAGGTACCACACTAATGCAGTGTTAACAAAAGGGGGTATATGGGACTGCTGTATTTTTTACACAAGTTTTCCTGTCAATCTATAACTTCTCTAATTTAAAAATGTTTTTCAAAAAAGAATCATATGAAGTGTCACCTCCTCAGGGAAGTCCTTGATATCTTCCTCCTCCCCCAAACTGGGTCTTTTTCACCTGTTACATATCATCACTGCACCATTCTCTTCACCTTTATAAAGCTTACGTCAATTGAAAGTTAATATGTATTTGCGCTATTATCTGTTTAATGTTTATCCCTCCCATGGGCTGCAAACTCTCTTTGGGCAAGTTATCAATGGGATCTCTAGTGCCTAGAGCAGTGCTTGGTGCACGGTAGATGCTCAATAAATAAAAGAATATGTAAGTGAATAATGTATAAGTAGTTGTCTAATCCCAGTAATTATGGTTTGGGGCTCTTACAGAAAGGCAAATCAATTTCTTTAGAAACTAAACTCTGAATTCTGATACTCAGTTCTGAGGTTTACATAAAATTTCTACATATTTTATGCAAGCATTTCTTCTATTGTTTTTCCCAATCTTAAAACCCCCAAAGCGAGTTTAATCAAACAGTCTTAAACCTATCAAGATGTTCCTCTATTGCATAAAATCTATTCATTAAATGTATAATATGTCATTGAAAAATCAGAATAAATTAATTATGACAACATTACACCAACTGTGGTTTTTGAAACAACAGTTCTGCTGGATGTTAGAGGAAAAGGAGCTACCTGATCAAGTGCAATTAAGCAACTCAAAAAAAAATGTTAAATATTTTTTGTTTATTTGTTTCAGGGTGGGACTTCCAGAGCCTTCATTTTGCTAATATACATTATGAAAACCAAAGAAGGATTTAAAATGAAGTGTTTTCTAAATATATTTGACCACAGAGCATCTCTTGTTCATAGACCATTTTTTTGGAAATGCTGATATGTGTAGGGAAAGGCAGGTTAATATTTCATATTTATGCTTGCTTTGGGAGAGAGAACGGTATTGATTTTTTTTTTTTTTCAGAGAAACTTCTCTCTCCCAGACCAAATTTTAGGAAATATTCTTCCTTCCTTGCCTTGGCAACCAGCTTCCAATTAGACACCAACTCTGTTTTATGGTTTGAACATCAATAATAACTGCATCTTTAGGATGGAGGCCTGGAGTTTCCATCGCCATGTTCCAGATCGTGCTCTCATCAAGAGTAGGGAAGGGCTGTGAGCTTAGGGATATTTAAGAAGTGAAATCAGTGTTTTATATGGCACTATTGCTGGGGAATGGAAGCAAGGAGAAGCAATATTCAGATCTGAGAAAACAATTGGATTCTGAAATACAGCCTCAGAATTGGACAATCAAGAAAACTTGCAGGAGCTAGCTTCTAACAGGAGACAAATAATTCAGAAGATCCAGTCGAGAGCTTGTATTAGCATGGGTTCTGATACAACACAAATACCTTCCAAATATTTCATATTTGAAACCTGAGAGAATATGGACTCCGCCAACAGGTACCTGTCAACCCCCTAGTGACTATTTCTGTTATATTGATAGACTTCAGGGCATGATGCATGAATTTGATGTAAGCAGGGTAGTCTTATAGCCTCAGGTATTTTTAACTATCTAGGCAGAAAAGGGGAATATTTAGGGTGTAAAAAGGACATGAATTTTATAATAAAAATAGCATGAGTGTTTGGTGGATGGGGTTCAGGTGTCTCTGTGGAATGCAGAGTTAAACAGATTACCATATGTTCCCTTCAGGAGCATTTGAAAAATGAAGACCAAATGTGTTTTATAGAATGGTGTTCTTCATAATGCAGATAGCCACTGAATTGGAGCTGCAGCTAAAATAAATATGATACCTTTTGAGTGCTATTCATAGACACTAGTGACCTATCAATTTCCCCATCTCGGGAAAAACGAACCGGAGGATGATAGCTCACTCCCAGAAGAGTGGTTGATATACGTTAAGTGGCTCTGTCTCTGCTCCTGATTATTAATTGTGGCTAATATAGAGCAAGCACATGTCCCCAGACTGTGCAGACGCTTCTTGGAATGGGGAGGTCTTCAGGTGTAGTGGAAAGAGGCCTTGTGGTAGAGTTAGACGCTCCAGATCTGGGGTGCTGGCCAAGCAAGCTTCAGCTTCAGGGACTTTTACATGTCAGGCCTTGAAAGAGTCCTGCCAATATATTGTCATGGTTATGTGGATCTGTAAAATCTGTAAAAGCAAAATGTTTTAAGCACAGTCGGCTAAGATGCTGCCTTCTTCCATTCTCACATCCCCTGTCGCACTTTCCTTGGAATCAGGTGGGATTAGAATGGGCCCTGGCATTTTGACATCTGGTTAAAGAAAAGGTGAGTTGAGGATAGATTTATTTGGGGTATAATCTGATTTCGTTTTATGGCTCTCTCTCTCACTTTAATTTATACTTAAAGTACTGCTCATTTCCTGGTGTAGAAATGACTTTCAGGAACTCGCCTACACCCACTGATGACCCCAGTGCTATGGTGGGAAGGTGCAGGGCCAGAGGCAACATTGCAAGGTGAATATATCCTAGGATGTTTGCGCCATCAGTGGGTAATGGAGGACAAACATGGCTGGAAATGTAAGGAGCCAGAAGCTAGTTTTTGGAAAAGTCTTTTGAACATTAGATGTATCTATTTATAATGGAGGATTTGAATCTCATCAACACTAAATCAAAATGGAAGTTCTGTTCTTTCAGGAATATGCTCATTAATGCAGCAGATACAATTATAGATGTACCATATATTATTTTTCCTTTTTTATGGTTATTTTGAAAATTATCATAATTCCTATATAAATCTCTTGCTGATTTGACATGGAATAGTAGGATAGACAAAGATAACATAAGACTCATATCATTAAATAGGGGCATCAGTGACAAATTGGTAACTGGATATCCTCAATTCAGAGTGTCTAAGATTATCACTACACAAAAATCTTGTCATTCCCCTGAAATTCTAGAGCTTCCATATGAAAGAAACTTGATAGAGGTTTTCTCAAATTTGGCAAATATCCTAAACATTTATACGGCGTTACCAATAATGAGCTATAATGTGCACGTGAATATTTGTAAACTATCAGTAATGAAGACAGTTTTGGTCAATGATGCCAGAGGAAAGGTTAAATTATTTTTCTATTTTCTCTATAGAAAAATGCTTTATAAAATCTTTGTCATGAAGAGGTGATCAAAGAGCAAAAATGTAGGAAAAATATCTTCTTTAGATATGTCAGGCAGTTAATAAAATATTGTTACTTTTCTATTTTACTTTGTGATGTTTGTGGTTTGCCAGTTTTTAAAACTTTGTATTTTGTCTTGACTTATTTTCTCATTCCAAATAAATCTTCACTTTCTTATTTAGCTTTTAATAAGTAAGTTTTAGATTCCACTTTTTAAGAAGACTATGAATTGAATAAGCGAGCCCAACGAAAACTGAGTCTCCCTCTGTAGCTGTGTGACATTGAGGGCATCATCCACACTGGCATCTGTTTTCTCTCCTGTAAAATGGGGAGGTAATAATACCTGCAGGGTGGTGGCAAGGACAAGACTGAAAGGATAAGGCATTGCAAAGTGCTTGCATAACAGTTTATGAACCCAGAGTTTGGGCAGAGTTTATAAAGGCTGGGGACAATACTGAAGCTTCCAGGTACCCTCACATCCATACTCAAGCTGCTTGACACCAATTGAGAACTTGTTGTAATTGCCCATTTGGGTCTTCCAGCATTAGGCCACCACCAGATCCCGTCTCCAGCGACTCAGGAGGTTGAGTAGAAGAGACTGTCTATGAGGTCTCCCTTTCTCCTCATCCTAGTCCTACTTGCATTCTCCTAAGACGTAGAAGGTGGAAGTGAAGTAGAAATCTGCTCTGGGTCTTCTGGGTCTTCTGTGGTTTCTCCTGGAAAGCACAGTCACAGGAGCATTTGGGGTTTCGCTGGCTGCAGTAAAGGCAGTGCAGTTTCCCAGCACTGGTTTTGTGGGTGTTGAGTGGCAAGATGCAGAGCCAGTACTGGTTTTCACCAGTGCAGATATGGCAGGAGTACTGTGATTCTGAAGCCACCATTGCGGAAGCAGCCTCCTGAATCCTGGATCAGGAGGAGTTCCCTGAAGGTCCAGAGGCAGCTTCCCGATTTTCCATATTCTTAATGTTTGCAGAGGTTGCTGCTCCCTGGCGAGCCAGTTCTTGCTCTTCCCAAAGTCACTCTTGCAAGGACTGTTCCAGTCCTTCAGACAGGTGTTAAGCCCCTCCTCAATCCCTGCGTTAAATCTTCTCTGCGAGTAAATCCTGACTGCTACAGGACGCTAGGCAGTTAGCTCTAAGGCAGCCCTACAAAGCCTTCAGAAAGTTCCTTCCATCCAAACACGGCCTGGATGTGGCAGAGATGGTGAAGGGGCTTTTGGTTGGTGAGGAGGAGAGAGCAGCTTCAATGCTCACGCCAGGACTAAATAAGAGTGAAGACATACCCCTGCATACCAGTATAGCAAAGTAACAAGGGCCAGTGGCCAGAACCCCAATCTCTGGAATGTAAGACTCAACCTTAAGAAAAGTACAGCAGTGAAACCTAGAATTAATTGAGAATGAGTTTCTGATGCCTGCTGAACAAAGGCCTGGCAGAGAAATTCAGTTTAGAGATAGAAAAATATATCATTTTGTATTCCTGAGTATCCAGATTGAGCTCAAGCCCAATTCTGAAATAAAAGCCACCATAGGCTGAGCGTTCTTTAGGACGTGCCGGCACAGTGCTCCACAGGTGTTAAATGCAGTTATTCCATTTACTCATCACGCCTGGGTAAGGTGGTCACCCATCTGCCTTAGAGCAGGTAAGGGGCCACATGGCCACAACTAATAAGTGGCCAAATCAGAATTCAGACTTAGGATTTGTACAAAAAGCCTAAGGGAGAGCATTTCAGGTGGGGGAAGAGTTATGGGGAAAAGACAAAGCTTTGGAAAGAGAGGAGAGTTGATTGATTCTTGAATGGTCATGGACAAAATGGTGCTGTTACATGGGGAAGGGAGAATCATAAAGTGAGGCTCGTGTGTATTTTCTCTCCTTTATCAGTTCACCCACGTGCTTGTTCATTTGTTTCTGTTTGCATTCATGGCCATAGAGGGTGAGCAACTCTGTGGTTGAGACTATGGGTTCTGCCTGGATTTGAAACCTGTGGCAAATATTTATTAGCTACTCAACCTTGGGCAAATCATTTCATTGATATGTGTCTCAGTTTCCTCACCTGTAAAATGGGATGGTTTTTACTCCTAGAGCATAGTGAAGATTATATGAATTAATACTGGTAATGCACTAAGAGTGATGACTGGAACATAGTAAATGCTCATTAAATATTTTTACCCCATTCATTTCTCAGTTATGCTCCCAAGTCTCAAACATCTATATGCCAGTTTCATGATTTTTGCCATATCCAAGTTCTTCTGAAATAGCACTATATGTGCTTAATATTTTCATTCAAATCTAATTGTCAACATATATAAAGAGTTTTGTGTCTAAGTTTTATTTTTCTAACGTCAATAGCTTCATTAATTAGCAGCTACCATGAAAATATTAGTCTAGATCAGGGGTTCTTAACCTTTTTTTTCCACGGACCCCTTACTAAGTCCACACTATATAGTATGTATTATTTAATAAATATATCACACCCGCACCAACACTTCCCCACAAGAATAATGTTTTCTGAATTTCAGTTCAAGCTCACGGACCCCTG
The DNA here is from genome assembly GCA_029593785.1 of Cabassous unicinctus. Classification (NCBI taxonomy): domain Eukaryota; kingdom Metazoa; phylum Chordata; class Mammalia; order Cingulata; family Chlamyphoridae; genus Cabassous; species Cabassous unicinctus. The sequence continues at coordinate 40,802 of JAQZBX010004547.1, read as the reverse complement.
GTTAAGAGCCCCTGGTCTAGATAATCCTTAAAATTGTGTGCCACTGAGGGGGTGGGTACATCACTTTAGGGAACACTTGTATGGGTAATTTTTTTTACACTCTTTCACTTAGTTAATCGTTAACTCAATAATTTACAGATTCCTCTAGTTATTTGTTCAGTTATTCACTCATTTTACTCATTGAGTCATTAGCTAATGAAATCACTTTTCAGAAGCCATTTACTCAGTACCTAAGGTGTGCTCCTGTCCTGAGCTGGATGCTGAAGGGACGCAGGTGGCCACCTGGGAAGGCCCTTGCCCTGGGGAGCCCACCGTCTGATGAGAGAGTCAGCCACACAAACAAGCAATTACAGCACACTCGATGAACAGAAGAGAGTTGTGTAGTAGACGTTCTGGGAGCCTGGATTCCTTGTGCCTGGGGGAGTCCGTTCTTGGGCAGCCAGATGACTCTCTGAGGGCATGAATTCAGCCCTCCCTACCCTGACAAAACAACGGTGCTCATGATGTAATAGTTCCTGGTTGTTGCCAAGCGAAGTGACTACCAGCAAGGAAAGGCTTCTGGGTGTGTTGAATTAGAAAATGGAGAAAGCGCAGGAGGAAATGATTCTGGACGAAAATGAAAAAGATGCTCTACGCAGTCTCTCCTTCGCTCCTTCCTTCTTTCACTCACTCGGTACATATTTGCTGAGCACCTTCTACGTGCCTGACACTGAGGACATGGCCTCTGCCATCATGGAGCTTACAGTCTATTGTGGGGCCAGATATTACTACACCATCAGTCATACAAATAACCATTTATGCATGATGGACAACTGCTATGAAGGACACGTGCAGGGATAGGAGAGTGTCAAGAAACTCACATTAGACTAGGGGTTAGGGTGGCAGCTCTGAGGAAGGGAATTTTATAGGAAGGCCCAAAGGATGAGAGGGACCTAGCCAAGATATGGGGGTGGGGGTGGTAGAGGTGTCTCAGCATGTTAAGGAGCTTGCAGTGGGAATGAGGAGCACGGAGATCTCCTCCTTGCTGGGTGTTAATACAAGATCTGGAAGGAAGGATACAGATGAAGCTGGGGATAGAGAATGTGCAAGATCACCTGAGGCCTTGTAGACAAGGCATTGTGCATTTTCATCCTAAGTGCAGTGCAAAAAAATGGGAAGACTTTTAGGCAGGGGAGCTCCCCAACTCGATTTACATGGGGAACCCCTCACTCTGACTTCACTGTGGAGAATGAATTGGCAAGGCCACAGAACTTGAGCTGAGTTCTCAACTCAAGGGTAAGAAAAGTGAAAAAGAAGGGTGATGAAAGTGATGAAGCAGAAGAAAACTTCCTGAATGGCTTCTCTAAATGAATTCATTGTCAAGGTGATCCTGCAGAGACCAGGAGGGATGAGGGCACTGTGGAAACCAATGTCACAGCGATGTTTAGAGTTCCTTTTATATTCGGTGCCCTGGAAAGAGCATGCACTTGGGAGCAAGGCAGTGTGTGGCTCATATATGACCTCTACTTCATATTTGACCTTTACCTCCCAGTCCTCAATTTCTCCATTTACAAAATGAGACAACACTATTGTTTCCCTCATAGGGTCATTGTAAGTCTTGATGAACAAAGAATGAATGGAAATTCTGGCACATAGTAGGTTGTCAGTAAAACATGGCATAGAATAAGTTTGCATCACATTCTTTTTCACCATAGATGCTGCGGAGAGCCAAGCTTCAGCATGGATTTTACAATGTATTTCAGGGGAGCAGCCACACAGCAAAAATATTCTTTCTGATATGTTGTACATTATAGTAAATGGCATTATTCATGGATGTGTCAAAGCCATAAAATAGGAGATTTTGAGGGGATCACAGCTGTGGATGATTAATATTTTCATCCCAGGATGCCACGGAGGTATCAAGGCTGGGTTAATGATTGCATGCCTGAGCCTCGTCCTGGGGCTTCCTCCCCGAGGACCTGTTAATTTTCTCAGAGGCTGTGTGGCTGATGGGACTAGGAGCCTCTCCAGTCAGAAAACAGTGGCTCTCTGGTAGTTCCTGGTGTCTCTAATAACTGCTTTATACTTCTGTGGGAGTTAAAACGACAACAACAAACGGAGCATCCCCCAATCCAACCACAATGCCTGGGTTTAAGCGAGAATGTCAGGAAAGCTGTGCTTGACCAAGATGGCTTTGAGCTTTTCTTCTTGTTTGCAATTTATTTCTCCTCTCCTTCATTTTAATTTGAATATTTGGGATGATATGCTGATATCGTGAAGACCTCATATGCAAAAATCGATCTGAATAATCTCTTCCCATTATTATTCAAAATATACTTTTACATATACCAGTTGTTTTCTTTCAAAAGCAGCTGAATCTTCAATGCAAAGAAAGCGACTCAATCTCTATGAATTTTTGTTAATCCTTTAGTGTTGTGTTTCTTTATTTCGGGGAGGTTGATTTCATATCTTCACCTTTGAAAGCCCCTTTTAAAAAATATAGGTAGATTTAAAAAAAAAAGCAAGGGCTACAAACTACATCTTCATGCCCGAGGTGAATTTGTGAATTCCTCTAAACCCTAGTATGCTCTTACACACTGAACCAATTCCTCTTGCAATTTCCGTAAATCTCTACTCATGTGATTTCACTAGGATCAGTCTCTGTTGAAAAATCTCGCTTAAGCTGCCTGGTAGTCTGAAAAGAGGAAGATCTATTAATTTAATCATTTGTATGAATCACATCTAAATGATCTCAGCAGAGAAAATGTGTTAGCCATTTAAATCCCATCATTACATATTATATAATAATTACTGCTAATTCTAGTTTGGATGGGCCACAATTTGGCTTTCCATCCCCTAAATGTGGAGGGTAGGATGACCTCACCAAATTTAGTCTCTCTAGCCTTTAGACTTCCACTTGCCTTCCTCATTATGGACTTAAGGGCCACATCCAGCATCAAGCACGAAGCCAACTTAGATTCTGTTTTGTGCTCATAATTAGTATTCATTTTGTGTGTGGAGTTCGCCCTCCACACAGAATGGAGCCTAATGTTAATCACTGCTGTGTCTTCCTCCCTCTGCCTCTGATCTGTCAGCACCGTGAGGCTTGTCCCATACCTAATGTTTTGCCCTTACCAGCCAACTAGCACCTCCATATCGCACAGTGTCAGAATTAGAAACTTTTGACAGATCTGTAATCATCCAGTTCCCATCAACCCTATGCATGTTAGTCATTTCATTTCCACATTCTAACAGTTAATATGCCTTAATTTCTCTCACTTTGTGAATATTTAATTCCTCCCTTTTCAACATCATTTTTAGGTTGTGTGAATCATTTTCAAAGCCTTTGCTCTTCTCCCCACACTATCATCTGCATATTTTATGAAATGGCACAGTTGAGTCTCGGAGGGCTCTTGATAAAAATGGAACTGGCAGCCTGCTCATTAGCTGTTTACCTGGAGCTGTGTGAGTCCCCAATAATGGTGAGCTCCCATCTGGATTCGAATTAGGATTCTCTGACAAATAACAACCAGAAGCTTCCTTGGGCACATCCGCTTGTCTTCCGGTGCCCTCTCTTCCTCACTGTAGAGAATTGCTCAGAAACTTGCTTTGGGGGGACTGTCCCCCCAAAGGGAATATTATACCCTGGCATCTGAGGCAGTTTTATTTTTGAAGTGGAGACACAAAAGCATTAGCAAATTAGCCCCTCCAAGTTAACACAATTCCCCTGACAGGACACATTTTAAAGGTCAGATGATTTGACCTTCTGGAGTTTTGGAGATGCCAGAGGTCAGGTCTCCTCTATAACGAGGTGACCAACCCGCCCAGTTTGCCTGAGCCTGGGCTTCAGTTTTGAAACCAGACAAGCCCCAGGCAAACAGCGATGAGTCAGTCACCCTTGGAATAACTAACTTGAGGACACGCATGATGTTCCAGGCTTCCAATTAAAGGAGATAGGACGATCTTGGAAGGATCTTAGAGATGAGCTGAGCCACTTCTTTGCATTTACCCAGGAAGCTTAGAGAAGAGCGCAGACCCAAGGCCCACAAGTTTAGTTTGAACACAACCCTTTTGATGACCTAGTGCCAGCCTTTAAAAATTAGGAGAGTCATATAAAAAATCCAGTTTCTGCTTCTTTAAAAAAAAAAAAATGTGGTTACAGTGTCTCCACTCTTTATGGAAATGACTGATCAGCAAGGGCTGGACAGAGAATGTCCCTTTAGGTGGGGTTTCAGCTTTCCAGTTTTATAAAGTCTTCCTGCCCTTTGTTGTCTCCAAACAGCTCCATTAATTCTGGGTGCCTGTCTCATCTTAGTTGGCATTTGATTTTGTACCACTGGATAAAAGTTGTGTGCTGCCTTTGCAGTGGATTCAAGTCTCAGTTCCATTGTCTACCAGCTGTGTGACCTTGGACATGATAAATAAACATTCAATATTCTCACCTGTAACTGGAGGATGTTAAAAGTATGATATGGTAATATGTTACAAATATTCAATTAAATAACTACATTGAGTACATATATATAAACTGCTTAGCATGGCCTGGTACATAGTAAGTGCTGAGTAAAAGTGATTGTTCTTTCTATTATTAATCTTATCACCAGTTTTACAGAAAAGTAAGCTGGGATACAGAATTGCATAGTGAGCTATTTAGTGTACAAATAGGAGCTATGTGAATAAAAAAAAAGGGGGGGAGTATTACTGGCATTGGAAAAAACATATTTTATATTGTCTATTAGAACCAAATGTTGAGGTATGGCCAAACCAGTTCCAGGCAGCCCCCTGTGCATTTAATGATCCTGTTGACCATGCCACGGGAAGCAGAACATTCCATTCTCAGTGTACAGATAATCTCGTGTTCCTCCTTGCATTAGTAAATCCTGTAACACCTTTTTGAATTTGACAAACCTATACTTTTTTATGCAAAGCAAACTCCTTTGTAGTTGAATCTGTTTCCTAAAGAGTTCCTCTTGCTGAAATAGTTTTATCCTATAGTAGCCTTGTGTCTCTGGCGCTTTTATCACCAAGCAAAAATGATATTATTACCTTGGATTTACCCAGCTTTTTTTTTTCTTCTGAACAGTACACAGGCACTAGATGGCTCTCAGTGAAATGCTATTTGATATAAACCAGGGTGACATCATGCTATAGAAAATAACTTTTTTTATGTGTTTCCTCCCACCCTTTATAAAACAGACTGCCATAGTACCATATGCTCAGAGTTTTTTAAAGGAGATATTTGATAAGCTCTGTGGGTTGATTAAGAGTATTTTTTGATTCTGAGTTATCAAGACCTGGGTTTGAATCTCTGATTGCTCCCTAAAGCTGTCCAGGCCTGGCAGGAAATTGAAGGTACCCACAAAATGCATGTTTTTGAGGAGAGTTTAATAAAGGGCCTTTTTACAAAGCTGTGGGCAGGGTGTAGGGAAACCACTAGGGCTAATGGGATATCTGTGAGCTAGTAACTAAGGGGCTTTCTTACTACCCCTAGCCCTGAAGGGGCATGAGACAGAGGGCTGTGTGGAAAGGGCCACCCTAAGTTGAAGGTCCTGGTTAGCTTTGTGTTACCCCTCAGGATGGGAGCCAATGGGATAAATATCCTGAGTTCTCTCTCTCTCTCCTCCTTCCCTCTCGTTTCCTGGAAGGCACCCCACTTGCCCAACCTACCTGGATGCTGGGCGGCCAGGGCGCCCTTTGTGGTAGTGTGTACTACATAGCCTCCCAGGGCACAGAGAGCACAGAAAATGTGCAGAGTGGACCTGAAGTGGCCAGTAGGCATCGGTGTGCAAATCTGAGCAAGTCATTTTGTTTCACGGAGACTAAATTTTCTTCTTAGCAAATCAGAAAAGGTTATATGAGGAAAAAACAAGATAATAGAGAAAATTATCTGGCACGATCCCTGACACATCACTTGCTAGAAAGATGAAATAGACTGGTGCTTTGCGGAAAGCCATTTCATCATTTTGACAATATAAACCAAGGGATTAGGTACTGGAAGTTTTGTGAGGTCCTGTGAAAATGTTTGAGTCCTGAAAATACAAGTCAAGGCTTCAAAATAAAATTTAAACTCAATACCAAAATAGATCAATCCTTAATCAATTTTGTATAAACGTAATAATATGTCAATGAATCAAAATGTAACCAACTCTTACTTAATTCTATACAAGTGTATTTAAAGTAGGATGTGTTTGATATACCTTGCTGGGACTTATAAAGTTATGAGTTAATCTCTTTCCCCTGAAAAATATTGGTTTTTCAGGGGAAGAGTACATTTTAAAAGATTTCTACATGCCATCGTCTCACTGTTGTTGCTTGTATGAAATAATCAAATATTAGAGCTTAGGAGGGAGGATATTAGACACCATATAGATGGAGCAAAAGTCAAAAAGCTGGAGGCCCACAGATCATTCTCAGCCTCACGGAGCTTTTACTTATAAATTTGAAAAATTTAAAAGCATTTTTAATTGTTAAAAATAAATCCAAGTGTTTTTGAAAGAAAACAACTTACTGCATTTGATCAATTCTAGAAAGCACTTTTTTTTATATTTTAATTTTTCAGAAATTAAGACACATCTTAAATAATGGCATCTTAGGCTTGACAAACTACATTGGTGACCAATATTTAAACATCATGAGATTTCACACAAAAACTGGAATTTCCCGTTTCTTCTAAAACAGTTGAAGATTGTTGATACTCACCTTTATACTGGCCTGAGCTGGAATGGAGTATCTGCAAGCTCTGGAGAAGCACCGAAGCTGTCAGATTCATCCCATCCTTCCCACCCCTTCTTTGCTTTTTGGAATTCGAGGCACCTTGTCTCGTGGTACCCAACGTGGGGCACCTTGACTTGTAGAAGCCCTTGTAGGAAAGATTGGAGATGCATGGGCTGATTTAAATGTTTCAAAGTATTAATGGGCATGTTACCTAGAGTCAGTGAATGAATCACGTTTTGGTTCAGTTAAGAAATAATAATGGTTATCTTATAATCAAAAGTTCTCACTGGCAATTGATGAGTAAATAATAATAATAAAAAAATAAGGGGTGAGAGGCAATAGATCCATTTTGTAGTAAATGAAGTGTGACAGGTAAGTCTGGATCCCTTGGAATGAGAGAGAAAGGGGTAAACAAGAAGGAATCATCAGCAGTGGAAACATGAAGGAAATTTCATTCCAGAGAGATTGACTTATGCAACAAAATCACACAGCCAAGTAGGAAGTGGTGGGTCCCCTGATTCTCAGGCCAGCAACCTTTGCTTTCAAACTCCATCTAACTTTGAAGTCAAACTTATTGAAAAAGCATATTTCAACTGCATAAACAAATACTCTTTAACAATATAACTTTCAGGGAAAAAAATCTTCCCCTTTTGTCTAGAAACATGCCAGCAAATGCCTAAGTTAAAATAGTTATACTATGTTGTTTATGTGGAATATTCCTAAATTATGTTTGGAGACATTAGGATTTGGAATTCAGGATTATTGTTTCTCATGGAGGATCATTTCTATGTTCTATTTTATATTATATATTATTAAATCTATCTGGTATATGACCCATAACAGATCATTTTTGTCTTAGATTCAACATCTGAAAAACTGGGATTTTAATAAGCTCTATTTTTTGGTGGTGGCCAGAGACATGGAGATAATACATGTGAATACTCTTTAAGCTCTTTGAAAGACATGTTATAAATGTGAGCAATTATACAATATTATTTTTGAAAAAATATATAGATTCTCCAATATTAAGAATAAAAGCCAATTCCACAGAGGATGTTCTCTGTGTCACCTTTCTAGTCTTAAATACTTCAAGTGAAGAAGCTTCTAGGCCTCTGCTTGTTTGACTGTTACACAATCTAATTGATCTCACTGTCTGAATTGTCCTTTCTTAATTTTACCGCATTACTCATTTACTGTGCTCGCTGTTCAGATATCTGTGAGAGGTAGTAGGTCTCCCCCCAACCTTAGTCAATTAGACAAGCTATTGTTTCTGATTAAGATATCACATCCCAGAGAATAATAGCAATTAGAGTTGGAACGGGGACCCCGTGGGTCGCACAGTCCACTTCCCTGCCAGCTCAGAAGAATGTTTTACATTACATTGTAGTTTTATGTGGCTTTCCTCATCTTGGTTTTTAAAAATCCAAGCGCCCGTCAGTGTTAATTATATCCTTGTCCTACATCCCCACCATGACTTAATTTTCTACTTGGCATTGCTGATTCTCATAAATTGGCAATGAATGATGGCTGCTTGATATCATCTCATCAAAACCCAGGGTTGTGGGGTTTTTGTTGTTGTTGAGCAGAAAGAAGGGATTATTTTTGTTTCATTTTGGCTTTTCTTGGGAGTTAGAGGTGTATGTTTTGTAGGTAAATTCATTTGCCAGGGATTCTCACTCTTCAAAATGTCTGGAACATTGTAAATTGATTTTTTATTGACTGTTCTTTTTTAAATCAGGCAACTCCTCTGTCCACCATCCAGAAGGATTAATTTATCAGTGTAAGGAATTGTATCCATAAAAAAGGAACTCCAATTTCGGAGAAGCTTTTCTTTGAGTCAGTTTCTCCTCTGCATAGGAGTTCAGTAGAAGGGCCTTCGTAGGAGAAAATGACCCTCAGAGTGGTTAATAAAAGACGATGATGATAAAATGATTGTTATTACTGTACACTTTTGAGCTCTACCCTATGCTGGGCATTGTGCTAAGTGCTTTATGTGAATTATCTCATTTAATCCTCACTGCTATCCGGAGGTAAGGGCTGTTATTATACTCAATTTCCAAATGAAGGAAACGAGGCCCAAAAGTTGTAAAACCTGCCAAGGTCACCATGCTAGTAAGTTATGGGGTTACAATTATTATTACTACCATTGTTATTTGCCTTTTAAATGAGGCTACTTCCTTTTTTTAAACATCAATTTCCAAAAGACTGAAAGCACACAATTTGTTTTAAATTAAAACAGTACAGGAGGGTAAAAAACGATAAAATGACCCCCTTCCCTGTCCAGTCTCCTCTCTCTCTCTTCCAGCTCCCAGACGCATGCTGTCAACAGTTTCTTGAGTCATCTTTCAGAAAGGTGTTATAAATCTTTAAGCTATGTAAGTGTCATGCAAGTTAAAAAAAAAAAAAAAATACAAAGGGGTGCCACTAGGAAAAATGTGTTATATCTTTTTCCAACCTAATACATTACATAAATATAATGTTCATTATGTGCCCAGCATTGTTGTAAGCTCTTTATATGTGAATTCACTGAATCCTCGTGACAACTGTATGCAATAGGTATATTCTTATCCCTGTTTTATACATGAGGAAAGAGAGGCACAGACAGGTAAAATAAATTGCTTAAGGACATCAGTTGTTACAGGAATGAGGCTGTGATTTAATTATACCTTGGAGATTTTTCAGTATCAGCTAATAGCAATAAATCTTATTGTTTAAACAGATGTATAATATTTCACCATTTAACTGGCCCTGAAAATGAAAATTTAGCCTGTTACATTTTTCCAATTTTAAACGATGTTGCAATGACCATCTTTGTGTTCCCACAGCCTTGGGTACTAGGGCAAACATTTCTGACTCAAATTTCTAGGCTCCAACTGCTTGGTCAAGGCCATGTGCCTTTAAACTTTGAGAGAGAAAGCCAGATAATCTTTTGGAGACTTTGCCCAGGTTTCCCTCCCATTGTCCCGGAAGCCATTCTTTAATGATTTAACCAGGCCTGGCTCCCCCTGCCGTCTCCAGTAGGGAGATTGGGGCTTTTTGTGGAATCCCCTTCTCAAGTCTGGCATCCTTGCATTCTCAGCATCTCAGCACGAACTCGCTGCTCCTCGGGAGCTCAGGAGCTATTGGCTGGTTTCCTCATACTACACTGGAAAAATCAGCACTCTGTGACACTGTCCTTGGGACTATGCAGAGAGAGAGTCCTTTCGCCCTTGCTGGTTGATGTTTGGTGCCGCGTTTCTCTGGCGCCACGTGGCTGCAGCGCTGGGCAGAGGAGGGAGGGGCTTCTTTAAGAGGCTCATGACTTGATGGACTGCGCTGGAGGAAGTGGCTTACATGTGCTCCTGACCCGGGACCTCCCCAAATTGTCTGGTTGTTCTCTCATACCCAACTTTTCCCACCAAAGCTTGCTCTCCATGCAGGGAGAAGGGCAGAGGCTCTTCTTGGATACCTACCAGTGCCTTAGAACTCTTTTCCACCCTGTTGCCATTTCAAAAAAAAAGTTCCTTCCCACGAGGGAACTTGGATATAACATTATCATCTATCTGCCTCTGTGTTTTGGTTTATTTATGACCCACACTGTTCACCTACTCCTTCAAGCTCTGGCTTTGATATTTAGAATTCTGAGAAAAATCTTTCCCACTCCTGCCCCACCCCCTCAACAAAGCCTGCCTCTTGAGAATCAAAAGCACTTCAGCTTTCAGGGTATTATTTGTTCTACAAGTTCAATAAATTGCAAATTGGCTCTGTTTTTGTCCTATTTTATGTCTACCTTCCCCTTGAGGGTGTTGGTGGGGGTTATGGAAATGTGGTACAAGGTGTCGAGAACCCACATCGTTTAATACCCATTCACCACACTGCAGGACCTGCCATGTGTTAGAACGCATAGCTAACTGCATGGTCATCGCTCATCTACCCGTCACACTACCTGTGAGTTCCTCCAGAGGCACCTCTTTCACCGTCTCTGGAGCAGTCCTCTCGGTGACACATGTAAGGGCTCAGTTGATCAATAAACAGATATTGAGAAGCACTTCTTCTTGTGAGACACTGGGCCTGGCACCAAGGATTGGCACTGACCACATCAGAGACCTGTGGACCTTCGTGGAGCTTCCGTGCTAGGAAGGAAGACGGACCTTTAACAAATCATTACCCACAATTTATTAATTGTAACTGAGGGATCATTGTTCTTTATTAGTTGTTTCTTCTAGTTGTGAAGGCACATAATGGGGGTTCCTGGTTTATTTTCTGAGGAAGAGACCTTTGAGCCTCAATGTGAAAGACGAATAAAATCTAAGTAGGCAGGTGATGATGCCACGGGGCAGCAGAGGACTCAGGCGGGGAGGGCCTTGGCTTGTTCACAGCACTAAGGGAAGGCCCGTTTGTCAGGGGGACAAAGCAAAGGTGGGGGGGAGATCTGCAAGAGCCATCTGATGGGTGGGTAGGTGCTACACCAGGCACTTGAAAGTTTATTGAATAAAGAAATGAATGAATGAGCTCAGAGCAGGCTGAGGCTTGGCTTCTGCTTTAGGCTAAAGCTGGGTTGCCTGGAATCTATATTTGTGTGATATTGACTCATATAATTACTCATGGTGATCACATAAAACAAACCAGAGAAGGGGCTACAGGCAGAGCTGCTGGAAGTGTCCAGTACCTTAAATAGAAATCTGAACTAGTCTCATCCCATGTATGGCAACATCTCTGGAGCTAAGCTGACACAGGTGCACTTCCCCTCTCCCCCTCCACTTATTTGATGGTTTCCAGTTGAGTGAAGAAATGCTTGAGAAGTAAACCATCCCAACACCCTGGCACCCCATTTCTAGTGTCAAATGGTAGCAAGGCATCTGGGGGGAGAATGGAACATTGACTAAAGCCCCAGATGGGGGGAGGCTGATAAGCACTCTGATCTGGCCTTATCAGTGGGAGTAGAAACAGAAGGAAATTCCAGGAGGTGCAGGCATCTTCAGCCGATGGAGAATCAGGATAAATGTGAGTGGAATTGACTCGGGGTTAGTAGGTGCCAGGTTGAAAGGCAAAACTCCAGGAGGATCAATTAGGTAACCACCGCTTTGAGTTAATATCCTGAAGATGTTGCGGGAAACGAGGAGGACACCCTGCAGGTTGGGTTTCTGGCAATCAGCCAACTGGAATGAGGATTTCGCCCTCAGTATATTATCCGATGGCGCTAATACAAGTCAGATGGGAGAGCTAATCAGATCGTTCCCTTGGCCTGGACCCTTTTAAATCAAAGAGAGGTCTCTTTTGGCTCTCCATGTTAAGTAGACCCAGAGACCTGACATTTTGTGTTTATTTGAAATGATAAACTTAATCATGAGCGAAATGTTAAGAGATGACAGAACTGGCCACAGTAAGGTCACATCGTGTCTCTGCCAAACATAATACAGCCTCTCGCCTTCACTGGGTTGCCAAACCCTGCCACAGCAGGCCCGAGGCGCTTGCAAATGGGGGCCGGAGTCTGTCTATGTGATAATTAATCCGTGGCTCTCGGTAAAGACTGCCAAATCGGCCATATGGTAGTTTTATGACCTAGACTGCTGTTATCTCTGGAGAAAGCTAACATCATAATCTCATTTACTTGTTATCTGTGATTAGAACTTGTACTTCTACAGGGCAAACTGCGAGCATGGTGAGGAGACCCAGGATTCCCAAGGACTGAGAAGTGACTACCGAACTTTAAGAGCAAAAGAATTAAAATGATCCATAAGTGCAAGGAAAAGCTAGAAAACTGACATGGTCATCTGCCTGAGCCCTGACCTCTGGATACTTGGGCCACATGAAGAAAAATGACATATACTTCATAAGGCCTCTACTGGGCATAGAATAGAAATGCCTGACTATGAAAGACTAGTGGGGCTGCTCCCTGAAATATTGTGGGGTGGGAACACATTCCCCCACTCTTGTATCTTTAGAAAGAGCAGGTCGGCCATTCCTGGCCAGTTTTTTTCTATCATGATATTGAGTTTGGGTGATGGAGTCACCCACATGACTTCATAGACTTTGATGAGATCTCAAAAGACATGGCCTCACAGTAGCTCACAACCGCGGTGCGTAGAAATGGCATGTTGCAGCAGTGGCTCGCTGGGCCTCCACGGTGAGGAAAGGCTGTGGGTTATTCCAAAGCCCTTGTGCTCTGTCTCTGACTGTATCCCTTCCTCTCTTACTCAAGGAGAGGCATTATTAAAGATGGGGCTGATACAAATCTCAGGCCACAAACTCAGATCTGTGAGAAGAAACATGGCATCTTTAGCGTTCTCTAACTCAATTTCTATTGCAAGCCTTGTGGTAGGGGCTGCCCTTTGCTTCCTAATACCTATTCTTCCCCTTCTCACTCTCACAAATCGCAAATTTTATTCAGGGTGTTAGTGAGTCCAACTAACACGTGACATTTTGCAGCCACACTTGAAGCCAGCAGTAACCATGTGATACATTCTGGCAAATGAGATAAAAAAAAGGCAAGTTCGTAAGTGGGAGTCAAAAATGGAATGGACAATTGTCCTTTGCTTTTCTCCTGCTTTCTCTTTCTTTTTGCTAGAATGCTGATGCAATGGCTGGAGCTCTAGCCATTATACTGGACCACAAAGAGAGCGTGAAGTTGGAAGCTTCAAACTAAGGATGACTGAACAGAAAGAAAAGGATCTTGAATTCTTGATAATATCCTGGGGCCATCATACCAGCCCCGGAATGCCTACCATCAGGCTTTGCTTACATGAGGGAGAAATACTTCTCTGTCTCAATAAGCCATTGTCATTTGAATTTTCTGTTACATACTTTCAGGCCTAATTCATAACTGATACAAGTTTTTATTATGTTAAATGCCACAAATAAAATATTTCAATTCAGGGTCCTCTCTTCTTTCTCAGGGTGACTTCTAAGTTCAAAAGTTTGCACAGGAATCAGGTGGACAAGGGGTGCGATCAGTGATCTGATCTTTGGTACCATGATCAGTTCTTGCTGAAGCCACTGAATAGTTCTTGCTGTCACCGGGCTCTCAGCTGTCTAGGAGGTGACAGAGGCATCCCCTAGTTCCCATCGTAAGGTGGTTTGCATTCTTTTCTTTCTTGGTAGCACATCTACCCTAGGTTGCGGAGGCAACATTCCACTATTCCCAAACCTTTTTTGGTTGTAGGAAACTCTATACAATTGCTTCAGGCCCATCTACTTGGACTCTCGTTAAACACATATTTCTCCCACATCAGTTTAGGCATCGAAGACAGGGATTTCCATAATCCCACCACCTTGACACAGTCCCAAATTTGCCACAAATGTGGTGGCCCATGTCATATGTAGGCAGATATAAGCTTGCATCTATTCTAATTTATCATTATTCAATTTTAGATAATTACAGACTTCAGTACCTTATTATTGGCAACAATGAACTTGCAGCTGATTTCTTAGCAGATTGTGAAATGCCGGGGTATTTGGTAACTGTCTGTGTAAGACATTCTTGTGGTAGCCTGCGGATCCCGCCTTAGAGCTGCCTCATCATTATTGATTGGAGAGAGCTCCTGTCCTCCTACAACAGAAGTCAAGGCCCTGAGAATCTGCTGGCCCCAGAGTCACCTTGTTAAACCCACAGGGGTAGAATCATCTGAGCCCCAAGAGGTTTTCAGAACTGGAAGCCACTCTTTCTCCTTTTATCAAATTTACTTCTATGTGCACTTCAGAGCTGTTTTGGAAGCAAGAAAACAGGAGCTGGCTGGTCATAGACATAGATAAATGACTGGATGATAGATAGATAGATAGATAGATAGATATAGAAAGATGCATATATGTGTATTTCATACACACTCGTGTCTTTTTATTATTGTTACTTATTACGAATACATACACACACACAAATGTTCTAATTCTCTTCTTGCCTCCTCTAAACTCTTCCTTCAAAGTTTAAATGGAGGTCAAATTAATATACAGTGAAATGCACAGATCTTAAGGGTACAATCTGATGAGTTTGACAAACTCGTGTACTCACCACCCCAGCCAAGGCTGAGGCTGCCTCCACCACCCTGTGCAGTTGCTGGGTGATATAGCAAAGGTCTGCTTCAACCTTAAGACTGTGCGCATGCCCGGCAGCTCTCTTGGGACAGAAAATGTCCCATTGTCCATGGGTTCTCGGGTTGGGCATGTTTGGAAAAGACCACAGAGTCTTGGCTCCCAGGATTTTCTCAGACTGGTGACCTTTCTCCCGTTGATTTTTGTGCCAAAGTTACTCTTATCAAGAAATCACCTCAGGCTGTTTTCCACAGAAATATTCTGATTATGTGAACTAGATAACGTGGCCTGCGATAAATCACCCTCATTGTCTCTTGATGTTTTTGAAAACTGATGAAACCACTGATTCTTGGCTCCCTACTTTGTATGCAAATGATGAATTATAGATGGGAAATTGGAAAAAGAAGTTTTCCTCTCGTTTGCCGGTTTGAAGCAGGGAGGTTTAGAGGAAGAACTCTGCTACTCTTGACTATTTATTGTGACATTGCTTAGAAAAATTCAAACCCCAAAGCCTCCAGATCACTGGGGACATTGTTAGCCTTCTGCAGGAATTATTAAAATGAACGGAAATGTAGGAGCCGCGCTTTCTAGTAATTAATCAGGGCCTGTTGATTAATAAAGCTCATTTTTTAGTCGCGATGATTCAGAGCATCATCCAAAGCACAGTGTCCTTGTCACTTGGATTAAGAAACCAGACTTTGCAGTGGAAAGAAGTACAGGAACAGTCGTGCTTCCTCCTTCTCCCTATAAAATAAATATTGAATGAGAATATTAACTCGTTAACCTTGACAACAATTTGTAATTTTCATAAGGAGGGAAAACTCGCATATTCAGCAAATAAATCGCTGCGGGGATTTCAGGAAAACAAATTGGAGGGAATGAAGAATGCTGCCATATGAATTCTGTCATTTTTATGGGCTGGGATGATTAATTTGTTTGTTCAGGTCCCTCAATTAAGGCCACAAATAGTGTAAGGTGTCGGGAGCAAGTTAACTGTTACGGCTGGGCTGTAACAGTCAACTGCCAGTGAGAAGAGAGGTCATTTGGGGGAAGTGAGTACTGCGGCCCCCAACCCGGAGTCCTAATACAATGGCAGAACCGCTTTACCTGGGGTTAGCTGCTGAGGCTGTAATTTCACTCTATTAATAGTTTAAAGCTTGTTTTAACAGATAACCCTTTTCACTGGGCAACTACACAGGAAAATCATTAGATGGAATTAGCAGTACCAGTCACAGTTTTTCTGGGGTTATCTAATTATTTTGAACTCAATTTAAGCAGGAATAGAGATAAAATAAATAACCCATGAACTATTTACCTTGCTGGTTAGGAGGCTTCTTTCGTCTATAAAGAAAATCAAAAGCATTTAAGCCTGGAATCAAAGCCCTGTTTTCTGAATTTTGCAGTCATACTGGGGACCCGAGATACGTTTCTTTTCTCCTGTCACCTTTCACATTCCTACCCCTGAGACTGTCATTTGTTGAGATTTTTGCAATTATTCATGTATCAAGGGTACTGTTGTCTTCTAGCAAGCTCAGCTTAAAACTTACTGCCTAGGGATTTCGGATAATCCGCATTTTGTTTGTAAGGTTTGTTTGCTGTCCTTGACAGTTCCACTACCCTCTCCTCTGTAGGGGATTGAAGATTTAATAGGGTTATTTTGAATTTTATTTGAATATTGGCTTTTTGAAGGAGAGGTCTGAATTAGTATGTTTGTGGCATGGCAAGGGGAGAATTAAGTGAAATGTGTTTCATATTTTGCTCAGAACAAGAGTCAGAGAAAACGACCCTTCAAGCCAGTGGAGCATTCTGCAGTCCGTGCTTACAGACAATATAAGATTTTCTGCAGCACCTTGCTCTAAAGTCCTTCCTGGCTCTGCTGCATTCTAATGACATGGCCTTGATCAAGTTCTTAGAGTTTAAGTTCTTCTTAGAACCTATTTCCTCCTTTGTAAAATGGGACTAGGGATAGTGTTCATGTTAGGATTAAATGAAACACTTATAAAGTGCTTATCACAGTATCTGGCACATAGTTAAGTGTTCAAAAAATGTTAGATATTGATAAAAATGATGAAGGTGGTGATGGCGATGTGAATGTATTTGCACTTTGAGATTGTAGGAAGACTGAAAAGATAAAAAGAGAAACGAGACAATTAGTTTCCAGGGGAATAGGGAGAGAGTTTCAAGAATGGAAGTGGGAGACTGGTTTTGAATTACAGGAGGCAGAATGGAAGGATTAGTGATGGAAATGGTATACGTACGTCAGGAGGTGAAAGAGAGGAAAGATGAATGAGTCTGTGCATTAGAATCTTCTTTCCAATTACCAGTTTATGCAGGTGAGTAAGGTCAAGGCTGGAAGGGAGTATGAGAAAAGTAAGGAATGGACATGGTAAGGAAGCAGAAAGGAGCTGGCCTGCAGGCCTGGACAACAGACTAGAAGAGAAGTTTGTGATCTCAATTAAAAAATCAGTGAATGAATTTCTGTTAGAGACTCTTCCATGAGGAAGTGTTTGATATGGAGGATCATGGAAATCAATCTATGATGGCATCACGAGGCTTGATCCTGGTCAAAGGCTAATAAGCCAGAAAGTTGATGGCCAATTGCATCAACAGCTGCTAGAGAGAGCCATCTCATGGTGGTAATAGTAGGTGCTCAATAAAATATTTGTTTGTTGTTGACTTTTAACTATCTTCAGGTATCTCAGACATGATTAGACATGCCTTTATCCCCAGTATTTATTGACATTTAAAAGCAAACAATATGAGCAACAAAAATAAATAAGGTAGTATATCATACCCCAAAGTGTTTGGTAACTATCAAAGAGCCTCTACTGATATAAAAAAATAATTGAATACATAAATAAATGAGGAAGAATAGACAAATCTTCCCTGCATAAGAATTCCAAATAATTTGTGTAGATACTCTGCCTTCAAGGAAGGAGAGGCATAACCTCCTAGTTCTTAAGTTTAGGCTGTGCATAGTAACTTCCTTCCAAAGAGAAGTATCGAAAAAGGAAAAAGAGAGTAAGTTTACAGTAAATTAAATCTGACAAACACTACCTCAGTCAGGTGATCAAGATTAACATGCAGTAATCTTAAGTCGTGTTCATAGTGTGCACCCTTGAGAGGATGGGATGAGAAGGGCACTTTACCTCTGCGGTCTTTCTCCCCCAAACCCATAGCCCCAGTCTAACCAAGAGAAAGACTAAGGAACTCTCAATAAAGTGTGGATTTAGTTAATTATAATGCATCAGCTTTGGTTCATTCATTGTGACAAAAGCACCATATGTATACACCCAATGTATGATGTTGATAATAGGAGAAACCAGGTATGAGATATAAGAGAACTCTCTGTACTATTTTCACAATTTTTCTGTGAGTTTAAAACTATTACAAAAGAAAACACTTGTCTAAAAAAAAAAAGCAAGATAGTTAGCTGTATGCATTTTCACAGAAAAATGGCTTAGAAACAAACCAGTCACAGTATTCAGCTTGGCACCTGGTTTTATCTGTGCATATAGTATGACTAAGCTATTTTGGTTTTTCCATTTCAAATATTTGATCCTATTAAGTGGTATTTCCATAAGAAAAAACCCACTCCACTATAAAGTAAAGAGTATTGCAATGTAAGACAGGTAGAGAGGAAATGGAATCAGTGTGTAGACAATAAATGGAAACTCTGAATTGTGACAAATGTGTAATACTAATGTAAGATGTTGATAACAGGGAGAGCAGGGTGTGAGTATATGGGGACTCTCTGTACTGTCTTTGCAATTTTTCTATAAATCTGAAATTGTTATTTAAAAAAGTTTATTTTTGTTAAAAAAGCAAACAATAATAAATCTTTATAGAAGGTGAAAAATGAGGTGCAAAGACTGGGGATTAACATAAGTATTATATGTTTAGCATATGGGAAGAAAGGGGTCAAGCTCCCAAAGGGGGACCACAATCGTCAGAGCTTCACTGCGGCATGTAGTGATGCGCTGCTTGCTGTCGCTGAAACAAAAGGTGCATTTCGGGAAGGTTCTAGAACACAGCAAGGGATGTGTACTTACCACCTTAAAGACATTCTAGTCTGGTAAACAGAGACTTCCCCCTTCCTCGTCCTCTTCTCTTGAAGCAATTTACTTAAGCTCTGTTAAAAAATAGCACTTCGGTGGTTCATAAGTTGTAACAATTTGGGGAAAACAGTCCACATTAAAGCTCTTAAAGTATCACCTGGCTCACAATTACATTATAAATTCCAGTTTTCATGATTCCCACTTTTTTCCTCACACAGTATAGGTCAGTGTTTAAAAGAATAGATCCAACATTGTTAAATCATCCTTTAATTGTTAAAAATCTAGAGTTTTGACAATTTTTTCAACCATATATAAAACTTTGGTTAACATCCTTATATCTGTGTGTTTGCGTCTCTGGTAACTTCCAATGGATAAATTACAAGAAGTGGGATTATTATAAAGGCAAAGGATATGCATGGTTTTAAGCCTTTTGTAGTATTGTAAAATTGCTTTCATATAAAGAATAAACGTGACACACTCATGGGAAATGTAAGATGCTGTCCCTCAGTGGTGCCTGTATACTTTTGTATTTTTTTCCTCTATACCATAAATCCCTTCCTATGTCTGAAGAATCCCCTTAGTTTTTTATTTTATTTTTATTATTATTTTTTAAAAGAAGCTTTAGATTACATAAATGTTATATTGAAAATATAGGGGACCTCCATATACCTCACCCCCCTTCCCCTCCCACATTTTTCCCCAACATCTTTAATTAGTGTGGTACATTTGTTACAATTAATGAATACATATTGAAGTGTTGCTACTAACCTTGGTCTATAATGTACATTATGGTTTACACTTTGTACCACACAATTTTATAGGTTTTGAAAAAAATGTATAATGGCCTGTATCCATGATTGCAATGTCATGCAGAACAATTCCAATGTCCCCAAAATGCCCATATTACACTTATTCTTCCTTCTCCCTCCCCTCAGAACCTCTGGTGACCCCTGCCTTTATATCAATGTTACAAGTTCTTTCATTACAAGAATAAAAATAAGTCTACTTTGGTCCCTAGTTGTACTCCGTCCTTATGTTTGTTCATTCCTCAGTCTTGAGGATTTGGGGATGGTGATGCCCACTCTGCTTCCAGTTGAGAGGGGGCTTAAATCCCATGGGGCAGATGGATGGAACTGTCTTGTTTGCAGTTGTAGATACTCTCTGTTTTGGAGGATGGGTGTTGTCCATCATCATCCTTTTGTTAGTTGTCCTGGGTGAGTCTGATGAATTGGAGGGTAGATGTTGGCTGCAACTCTGCTGAGATTCAGGGCTCAACCAGCATATGAAGAGCCAGATGATTTAAGGCTCTGAGACACATATTTAATGGGTATAGTGTTAATTATAGGTTCAGATAAAAGGGGGCATAAGAAACGTGTAGGAAAATTATAAATGAGTCTAACTCCGATACGTTGGGGAATCCCCCTTAGTTTTGAGGTAGAGTCTGCCTCCCCACCTACATGCTGAAATTGTCAGACATTCACTTCTCCATGTTCCCTTGAAGCTGAGATGTCATCTAGGCTTTGCCAATGAGATGCCCAGGTTTGCCCAGAATTCGAATAGGAGCTGATGGTGCAAAGAAGTAAGGGCCTAGAGAAATGTTTCTTTGGCAGCTTTGGGCAGCTGAGTGTCAGGTAAAGTTCTGGAGCACCAGTGGCAGGGGCGCTCATAGCAGAAGCCAAGGTCCAGGCATGGGATGCCGGCAGCCCAAGCACCAGCAACTGGTGCTGGACCAGTTATGCATGTCACCTGAGGCAGTCTGCATGCTTCTAACCCTGTACAGTCTCCAGCTTTCCCAGAAGTACAGTGCACAACCCCATAGCATTATAATGAATTACCTTTTTGCTAAAATCAGCCCAAATAGCTCACTGTTGCTTGCAGTGAAGACTCAGACTTTTATATGCACCATTTTATCATCCCTCAACAGCAAAAGTATTGAGTAGTTTTCATCTCTGTTCATGTTAGGTAAAAATCTGTTATCTCTTTGAATGATCACATTGTTTGAGAATCTTCTCACATATTTACTTGGCAATTGTACTTTGCACCCCACTTTTTTTCACATAGAATATGCTCCATTTACACTATAGCATAGGAAGCTAAAGAATCTGAACAAAGGAAGAGAATATACAAAATGTTTAACCATAGCTCATTGGCAGGGACTGTTGATTTCTTTTCCGTCTTTCATTTTTCTGTAGTTTCTTTGTTTTTCCTTAAAATATTAATAGATAATATTAAATATATTTTTTCTGTGTGCCCTGAAATTTTATAAGGACTTTCCTTGCATTGTTTCATTTAATCCTTCAAAAATCCTATAAGATAGATGTCACAATCCCCATTTCTTGGATGAAAAACTGAGCCGTAGAGAGTTCATTAACTCATCTAAGGTCACTCGCCTAGTAAGGGGTAGAGCCAGGATTCTAACCTAGGCAGCCTCATTGCAAAGATGGAAACTTTCCCATGTTACTAGGCTATAAATTATTTCTATGTTGATTGAAAATTACTAACTATCATAAATCCCAAGAAGAACCACCACATGAACAGGTCATTGAAATTACTAAGAAATCATTATCAGGACGTTTTGGTTATTGAGTGTGTTTGTTTTAACATATCTATGGGCCAAAGATTTCAGGTTCTGCATTTTAGTTGAAATTCAAGGTTTTCTGGAGATCAATGGAACCTGCATTTTTTTGTGTGTAGACTTGCAATAGCTTATTAAAATGAGGCAGTGGGGAAAGTGCTGGGGGAGGTAGTCAGTCATTTACAGCAGGTTTCATTGACTAATGCCAATGACAGTTTCTGTTCTGCTTTTGTTTCTCAAAGTGCTAATAGCCAAGATTCTGTCCCTGCAATCCTATTACTGGTGGCAATGGAATATAATCAGGCAGTACCTGCAGGATAAGTCAAAAGATTAAATTAAGTTGGGATTTGAATCCCCACTAAACACAGAATCAAACAAAGATTAGATTTCTGGACCCCAGTCTCAGAATGGCTTTCAAGGGCTTCTCTTAAACAACAACAAAAATATATCATTATTCACTTTGACCAGTGGCATGTTAAAAGGAAATGCAGACAAAGAGAGATGAGGGAGCAAAGGGACCGCAGCAATATGGAGTCTGGTACCTTAGTCCCTAAGTACTTTCTGACTTTGTAGAGCTTGTTCGTTTCCTGACCGACCCTAGAGAAGTCCTCTGCTGAATTCACATGTGATGCCATGAAGGATTCCAAGTGGAAGAATGCATTCTTTTACCCCCAGAATCCTGGCAATCTCATTTTGATCCACTACTCTGCTTCTGACTTCTCCCCATTTGAAGTCAAATTAGCACAAGTCTCACTTTGGTTTGGAAAAGCCATTGAGAAGAAATTCTGCAAAAGCTGTAGTTTAGATAAGTATTGGCAATAAAGATGTGAAAGCTCAAAAAACTGGGATCTTTTCTTCCATAGTTAGTTTTTCCTTTTTCCATTCTCTGTTTCTGTTGGTGGTAGTCTTACCATTTCTAAATATACTACGTGATCACCTTTTAAAATCAGACAAATTATATGCAGTAGAGTGTTGATATGAATCATTCTTGAAATTGGAAATGTTTATCAAGCTTCTGGCTTTTTACTGCATTGTGCTTCCATCAAAAGCCACTGTTTCTGTACATATCTTCACACCCAACTTCTTTTTTCACATTACTTCTAGAGATTTCATTCTTTTGATGCCTGCTTTTCATAAAGAAGCAAAGGTTTAATGACTTTATAAGAGTAGAGAAAAAGAAAACCACACTGAAGTGAAAGTACCAGATGCAATTCAATGACATTCAGAACCCAGTTTAAATCTGACGACACCAAGGTCCTGTAGTAATATATATAAATAGCATCAATTATTATAAGAATAACTAAAATGTATTGATAACTTAATGCATGTCGGGCACTTCCAAGAACTTTCCATGCATTAACTCATTTAATCCTTATAACGACCATAGGATGCAGGTTCTATTAAGTAGAGATCTGGGACACTGATATGGGGTCTAAACTCATACACTAGCAAGCAACAGTGTTGGGTTTCAAACCCCAATGATTGAAAACAAGATCCCATGCTCCTAACCAGTTTACAGTACTGCTTTGGCAAAGGATGCTAAAAACCAATTTATATGAAGTATTATCATTTTTCTGCCCTGGTTTTTTAACTTACAATTAAAAAAGAAAAGCTATTTTCTCTCCTTGGCATTTATTTGAGAGTCAGATTTGTCCCTTGTGGTGGCCATTATGTCTTTTTGCCTGCTCAGAACCGTAACTACTTCTTCTCTGCATCAGGGGTGCCATTCCTTTCCCTTTGCTTACAGGGTTGGAGAGACTGCCCACCAAGCCTCCCCTCCATCCGTTGACCTTCAGAAGGGCATGTGACCTAAGTCAGACCTACCAACTCCATTTCCCTGGAAATTAAATTTCAAAGGAGTGCTCACAGCCTGGTTTACCTGGCCTTGCCCATTGGTTTCTTCTACGTCTGTGGAGCAGTCCTGGCTCCTATCTTTTTTGAGAAATGATTCTACAGCTTTCCTTTTGATTTTGTGGCCCCATGACACATGCTTCCACTAAATCTTTTTTGGTTTATTTATTTATTTTGGGGGGTTTTGTTTTCTTGCTTAACATAGTTAGCCAAAATTGGATTTCTGTTGGTAGCAGCTGAAGAGTCTTAATGGATATACCTGAAAAGATAGACAAATGTCAAAGAACATTTCCCCACAGGAATCCTTCACATACACCCCAAAATTAAAAGTAATGGTGAAGATTTGTTTACTGAATGCTAATCGTATGCCAGGCACCATGTGACGTGCTTTGTGCGTTCTTTACAGATGAGGAAACTAGCTTGGAGACGTGAAATGTCACAAAAAGGAGATGGATGGTGTTGGAGGATGGCAAAGCACACTGAGCCTTGTTTCAGGTGCCCCCTCCCCAGGCAGAGTTTTAGGAGGGGTGGGTCACTGTGTCTCCATCTCAAAACGAAGACCAATCATAATGAGAAATTGTGTCTCATTTGTACTTCACCAAGTGCTTTCCCATGTAAGTGTGCATCTAATCCTCAAGACGGCACTGCAGGTAGCTGTCACCATCACCTGTCATCATCACCCCCCCCCCCAGTCCTGCCTTTGCTATCACCCCTTCACCACTCAGGCCTCCACTGGAATATCACCTCCTCAGAGATGCCGTCCCTGACAAGCTCATCTGAAATGTTCACCCCTCCCCAGTCACTCTCTGTCCACTTCATTTTCTTCCTAGCTCTTGTAACTGCCAGAAACCATATGCCTGTGGTTTCTTGTTTCTGATGCCACCCCATTAGAATGCAAATCCCTATGACTGTCTTGTTCACCTCAGGGTTATCAGCACATATAACTGTGTGGGGCACAGAACATACGCAATAACATTTGCTTAACACATAAATAAAAGAATACATTCTTATTTTATAATCCCTCTGCATTTATACCTCTGGGATTTCTGGTTGTCTGACGTTGAGGAAGTTATTTTGACCTTAATAAGCTTCTGTTTTTTCATCTGTAAAATGGGGATAATAAGAGTACCACCTCTTGAGGTTGTTATTTGGCTTTCATGAAACTGTAAATGCAAAGCTTTTAGCACAGTGCCTACCTAGGGTAAGTGTCAAGTGAAAGGGCAAGGGAGGAGACACTTGTGGGAAAGAAACTGCTGTTTATGCTCTTTGTTCTTCACTGTTAAAACACTGGATTTGACTCAAGTATACAAATGCAAAATTATGCATTCATGGCTGAAAGGGGATTTCTTTTTAATTGAGAATTTAAGGCATATTCAGAATGTGGGAAACAAAATATATAAAATCGGAATTTTAGCTTTCTATAGTGATGTAAATTTATTATAAAACTCTTGGTACCAAGTGACAGAAACAAACTTAAGCACAAACGTGGATTCATAGCACTAAAGCAGCCCTGGCCAGTCCGGCAGGGTTTGATCAATGATATTGCCGGGGATCTGCCTCCCTCCATGGCTCAGCTCTGCTTTCCCCGGGTTGGCTTCACTCTCCGGCAGACTGTTTCCCACATGTTGGTCCTCCACAATATCATACTCCCAGACTATCAGCCAACAGGCCTAGTGAAACAAGAGCACGTCCTCATCCATTTTCTGGCAAAGGTCTCAGAATTGTGTCTCATTGGTCTAGTTTGGATCACATGATCATCCCCAAACTAATCATTGTAGCCAAGAGGATAGATTGCTCCGATTGGCCAGGCCTAGATTGTGTGCCCAGACTTGGAGTCAAGTGTGGAGTCAACCACTTGGACTAAGATTGGAGAAAGAGTGGCTGCCTGTGGGAAAACTGGGGTGCTGTTACCAGAAGGGGAAGACAGAATACTGGGCAGGTACAATTGGCAGACAGCTACTCCTTTACTTAGGTAGTGCTAAATGATGAAATCTGGTGATAAAAGAGAAGAAAGTGCGACTTGAAGTAATCAGACAACTTGTGTAAGAGTCCTCATCCAGAAATAGGCAAACTGGGTCGAGTTGGTCACCTTTTCCAGAAAGTACTAGTAGAGTGATGCCTCAACTCGGCTTGGCATCGTCTTTTCTTCTCTGACCCTCCTCCTCCAATCCCGCACCAAGCTTTTCCTGAGCACACTCCACATCCCTGCACTGGACTGGGCACTGGGATTCACAGGTAAAAGACTAAGTCTCTTCCCTCACAGAGGCAACAAAGAATTAGATAACAACAAGACAGTATAAATGCTTTAATGCAGTAGGAACATCATATTATATAATCATATGGAAAATGACCAAACCCTGACAGGGGTTGGGTGTGAGGTTGGGTGTAAGAATAATCCCAGAGGAGGTAACCTCGTAACCTCTGATGTGGGTTTTGAAGGAGAATTAGGATCAAGCCCCAAATTTCTGATTCTAAGTAAATGGCCTTTCCGTTATGTTCTGTGGACACTTGAACGTGGGTTACACCAACAGATATTCAGAAAGAGATGTGGTTCTCCCAGGCATGAGCTCCTCTTGACTATCAGCTAAAGCATGCAGTGGAACAGGGATGGACGGAGATGTGGTCACGACCCGGTAGAAAGCTGTGTTTTCATCTGAACATCAGAAGACCAGTGTCTGGCTATATCTGGTTTTCCCCAAGAAAGAGAACAGATGTCTTTGCACATTTTGGTCCTGTCTGTCCTGGGACCTCTCTGCCTACCCCTATCCACATAGCAGTGTCGCATTCATAACACAAGGGCTCAGAAGCTCTCCTGCTGCCAAGAGCCCCCAGGATCTTGGCTTCTGTCTGTGAGCAGATGAAGGTTGGTTCTCAAGACAAGCCCCAAATATCAACTTAGTCCTCAAACACATGCATACACACACACACACAGACACACACACAGACACAAACGCACAGCCAATGTGTGAAGATTATTCTAAACACCTTTCTATTTCAAAGAAATTGTACATAAAGGAGGATTTGTGTCAGGAAAAAAACAGAGCATTTTGTTTCATAAATAGAATTGGTGTGGGAGTTGATTGTTTTCTCTCCTGAGGGATAAACATTTTAATTTAATAACAGTCAGAAAGTGTCTAAATGTTCTTGAGGAAAAAATATGGTGTTCCTAAGAGGGCAGAATATATTCACTTGCTGAGTATTTGGAATGAGGAGTTTCATTGCATTGCTACTCAAAAATAACAACCACAATTTTCTAAGTCTAAGCCTTTACTATTAAAAATAACCATAGTTATCCCTGATTGGGAAGTTTTTATGTGCCACATTTTATTTGGCAGGTACTTCATGTATGTTTATGATTATTACTCGTGTCAAGCCTATGAAATAGAGGGTCATTATAACTCATTTACAGGTGTGTAAACTGAGGCTTGCAAGTAAGTGACGGAGCAGGAATTCAAACCTGGGTCCATCTGTCTGACTCCAAAGTCTGCAGTGGTGTTAATCATCACTTATACATCAGGTCTATTTGCAGCACCTTCAGAGAATCATCTTGGATAGAACATAGATTTGCAAGAGGAGAAGGGATTGAGTAAAGAGCCAAAATAGAAAAATGAGTTTACACAGCATTTATTAAAAGGGTGCCACCACAGCTGAGGCAACAGACAGTGAGGTGACCAGGCCAAGAAAATAAAATTATATGTGTTAAAAAAACAAAGGGAATCTTCACATAAATAGAATTTCGCCATATTTGTGGTAGATTGCTTACTTGTTGCTAGACCTTTCTGAAGAGTCTGGTTGTTTTTTCATCTGCTTCCTTGTACATACATGAAATAATAGATGCTTGGAAGGGCGTAATTGAGGTGGTTTAAGTTATTAGCTGTTCCATGCTTTCTTGGTCTCTTTACATAGCGAGAGATACCCTATGCAAGCCAGTTTCATAAACCATTCAAATCCAAGCAACAAATATGGACTACATCCTATGTTATTAATAATAATGTCTAATAGCTGTGGAGTGTTTACACTATGCCTGACTGTAGTCTAAGGATTTTACATGCATTAACTAATTTAAATCCTCACAAAAACTCCAAGAGGAAGGTATTACTATTACCCTTAATTTTTCAGAAGAGGAAATCAAGGCACAGAGAGGTTATCATTTGCCCAAAGTCTCCTAGTTAATAAGTGTCAGAGCTGGGATTCAAACCTAGACACTCCTGACCACCATGCTATACTACCTCGAGACCTGGGGTCAGCACTCTTTTCTTTAAAGGGCCAGATAGTATGTATTTTAGGCTCCGCAGGCCCTGAGGTCTCTGTTGCAATTATTCAGCTCTGCAGTTGTAGTGCAAAGGCAGCCATAGGCAATATGTAAATCCATTGGTATGGCTCTGTACCATTAAAACTTTATTTACAAAAACAGGCAGTGGGCCAGATTTACTACCGCTGGTCTAGACTATATTACACTTTCCTTTGTTAGGCTGATGATTAAGTTAATAATGATACTTGCTAAGTGTTTCTGTGTGCTAGGTAAAGAGTTTATGTTTGATCTTCATTACCTTTGTCTTCACAACAAGCATAGGAAGTTGGTATTATTATTCTCTTTGTAGAGGTGAAGGAGTTGAGGCTCAGAGGGATAAAGGAACTCAAGGACCTCATCTTACCCACAAAGCACAGTTTCTTAAAAAGTGATTAATAAGCCACTTGCATCAGGACCTTGAGAAGGGAACTGTACACCTGCATTTTAATGAGCTTCTTGGGTGATTTTTATGTGCATTAAAATATGATGAGCATAGCAGCAACAGCATATGGCCAATCACTTATTCTGTGATGCTTTCTCAGACCCTTGACGCTGGATTAGGGGCTTCTTCTGGGCCTCTCCAGCCCTCTGTGATTATCCATCGTATGCCTATTTATTCTATTTTGTAATTACTTGACTATGTGTCTGTCTCCTCCTTCAATCAATCATTCCCAAAGGTCGTGGACAGTGTCTCTTATCCACTGCCCTACAGGTGGACATCCAATTGTATGTTTACTGAATGAGTGGATAAGTTCATTAATAGAAGCGTTGACTCTTTGGGTTTTGTGATGATCTTCAGAACTACATTTTCTCTGTCTACTGCATGATTTATCTCAGGTTTTTTTCTGGATTCCATTGTCTTCCTTTCTTTGGTTACTAATCCCTTTGCTTGATTTTCAGTATATTTGAAGTATGTATTTGCTCCCCCCGAACAGAGTTTCCATTTTGTTTGTTTTAGTTCTTGTTTTGCTTTAAATTGACTATAACTGGAAGAGAGCAGGGAATAAGCTGTCCTGCAGGAAGAATGCCCTAAAAGCAGATTTTGCTTATATGTCAAGTTATTAATGAGTATTTACCATAAATGACCTGTAACGGTCAATATCACGTGCTACATTATCATGTGAAAGGTCACCCTGTAACTCTAGTGAGGAATTGTCAGAGTCCTTGCCTTTAAGAAGTTTTCAATTTAGTCAAGGAATTCAGACCAAGACCCCTACAAAATGCCAAAGAATATATGTAATTCTGTACTAAATTGCTTTGTGCAGCTGCATCTATTTGTTTAACAGATAACTATTTATTAAGCTCACATGTCTTCTAGTCACTGTTCCAAGTGTCATCATTCAGGAGTGAGCAAGAGAGAGTCCATGGCCTCATGGAGCTTACATTTTAGCTCGGAGAGACAAGACCATAAATCAGAAAAAGAAAGCAAGATAATTGAAAAAGAAATGGAAACATGGTGAAGCGATAGTGACTGGGTCTGGGGAAGTCTGGGCAAGGTGGTCAAAACTTAAACGAAAGATGAGGGACCAAAAGAAGCAGGATATGTGGAGACAGAATGCAAAGCCGGGCCTGTTCCAGGACATCTTTGGGGCATAGTGAGGGAAGAGGAATGACTGGAGTTGCAAACAGAGAAGCATATGTGGTCCCATCCTGCAGAGGGACGTGGTGAACATTGGGATTTCATTCTAAATGCCAATTGGTGGGTGGTAGATATGGGAGTGTTATGATCTGCTGCATATTTTTGAAGGTAACTTTTCCTGCT
Organism: Cabassous unicinctus; assembly: GCA_029593785.1. Taxonomy (NCBI): domain Eukaryota; kingdom Metazoa; phylum Chordata; class Mammalia; order Cingulata; family Chlamyphoridae; genus Cabassous; species Cabassous unicinctus. The sequence goes on along the minus strand of JAQZBX010004547.1, from coordinate 11,568 downwards.
GAGAAAAGTGCATTGCTGAGAGACAAGAGTGGACGTAAGGAGACACATTGGGAAGGCATTTGCAGTAACCCAAGCAAGAAATTTTGGTGTTAGCAGCAAAGATAATGAGAAGTAAATGGATGAGGAATGTTTTGAGGGCAGAAGACTTGCTGATGGATGCCTGTGGGGAACGAGACCAGGAGAAGACTCAAGGATGCCTTCCAGGCTGGGAGCTTGCGAAGCTGGGTAGATAGTACTGCCATTTACCAAGACATGGAAGAACATAGGAGAAACATTTTTGCCCCAAATTTAGAAAGTTCTTAAGACTTGTTAAGTTTGAAATGTATAAGCTGTGATATCAAATGTGTAAGTGAATACATAAACGGAATTCAGTGAAAAAATCAGAAATCACGATAAAATTTGGAAGTTACTGACCATAGATGATATTTAAAACCATGGTACTAGATGAAACTGCCCAAGGAATGGGTCCCCACAGGGAAGGATAGAGAACCAAGAACGCTGCTCTGGGACAGGCCAACATATTGAAGAGCAGATGGGGGGCGGGGGTCAGCAAAGAAGACTGGCAAGGTTAGACATGGAGACAGCTGAGAAAGCTGCAAGTCCTCACAGCAAACACAGGAAGAGAGTTAAGAGGGTGAATGGGTAAGTAGCCATCTCTGTAAAATGCTGCTGATGGGTCGAGTAAGATGAGGGCAGAGAAATGCGCCAAGGATCTGGAAACTCGTGGAAAGTAGTGAGCAAAGAGAAAAGGCTTTAGCAGGGCAGGAGGAATGGGAGCTGCAATGGAAAACTGCAGAGAAAATAGAGCTCATCACAAAGAAGAGCATAGAAGGGTGGGTGTGGAGCTGATAGACAATGGCTGGAAAACCCACCCAGAAGCTAAGGAACTAGGGAGTGATTATAAAACGCTCTGGAGAAGTTTTACTGTGAAGGGGAGCAGAGAAAACGGGCTCACTTTGGAGGGTACTATGGAGAAAAGAGCATTTGGTTTCCTCTCGTACTCAGGAATTGGTGGGGTCTTTGCAAAATGCCTCCTTTTGAGTGCCAAGGTTCATAATAAGAAGAGAAATGCTATAGCCCTTAGAAGAAAAGACTTTGAGGAATATTTGATTTGGTGTTTTTAGTGAGCTTGAACCTTCAGTTGCCATTAGTTAAGTCATTTCCAAATATGCAATCTTTCTAAATCTATATTTTCTCATGACTTAGCACATCCTCTCCTGCCAGCTTTGCCTGTAAGAAGGAATTATATTGCCCATTCCCTCCATACATGTTTATGGACTCACATGCATGATAGCCATAGACACAGCTCCCCTGAAATATATCTACCAATTCAGAACCTTTTAAAAGAAGAAAGTTAGAAACAAAAGGGCCACCCAGTTTTGTACATAAACCAGCCCCCAAAATACTTACTTGATGTGCTAAGAGTCCCTAATGAGGACAGCAGCCATCTGGCAAACAACCCTTTAGTTTGAGAACAAAAATGTCAACACAGGCATAATATGTGAAGTTGTTGATCACTGACAGACAGCCTGATGATGGGCATCTATTTAGCTTTCAAAGCAGTCTGGCAGATAGATTTTAAAAATCCATCAGACCTGAAAAGCCTTAACAGGCCAAATTTCCCCGGGGGGCCTTTCTATATGGTACTTATCATTTTCAGTGAAGTGATAGCTCTGATTGTCCCAAGCATCATTAGCCTAAATAGAGTTATGGTGCCAATGCTGGGAGCCATCTTAAACAAACAATCTGGGGGGAGGAGAAGGGGAGGTGTGCCTGCATGGGTTTGGCCCTGAAACTTGTGGGGCTCTGCTAATTTTCACGGCTTCGTTAGAGTTTTGCACTTGGCAATTACCTTCCTAACATTGTCAAGTCCCTTCATGGAGCACAGGAAGGAAACGGGGACCTTGGCGTCCATTTGCAAATCCTGTGTTCATTGTCCAGAATCTCACCCCAGCCTCCATCAGTGATCGCTTTCCGCTGAGAAAGTGATCCTTGCACAGTTTCTTTGCCCGATGAAACTGTTTCCACATTCACTCGGCTTCCTAATTGGGCCTCGTACCTTTTGGAGGAAAAAAATCTCAGTTGCCTCCAGCTTGGCAGAAGCTAAAGTGAGAAGCCATACAGATGTGGTTTCTGAAGGAGCAGTTGATTTGTTTCACACACCACCTACCTTCCTTGAAAATTAAAAAAGCTCACCGACAAAGTGGCAATTGGTCAGGACCTCAGGAGGGTAAAAATACAGAAAAAAAATTAATTTCAAGCTGTGAAACTCAGCAGCGAGAGCTAATAGCCTCACTCCCAACACACAAGTGTTCACCTTCTGGTAGACTCAACAGAGCCTGGGTATTTGTGTGTTTGCTGATTTTTTTTTTAATTGGGGGAAATCTGTGAAGGCATATGTCTCTTACCCTGATTTCATCACTCTCACGGCATGCACCAAACGTCACCACCAGCTTCCTAAAGGAGAGTTTGCAAACCCAGGCTCGGATTCTTTCCCGCACCAACAGTTCCACCATGGAGCAGAGGATAAGACGCTCCCACAGTTCTCTCTAATGGTGGAAACATAGTAATTAACCACATCCCCCCAAATGTTGGATGAATGGCTGGTCCCTAATTTGTATACTTTCTGCAGAGGTTTCAGTGTCTTGTGAAATTTATTGCCACACTAAAGTCACCTATTAAATTATGGATCACGATATTGGTATGCTGCTAAAAATGTTCACAGCATTGTAATTTTATGCACTGGCAATAAACATGAAAAACGCATTTTGTGGTTGTTTAACATTAAAAATAATGTTTTGGAAAATAAATTTTAGGAGAAATTTAGTGTGGGGGAAGAGGACCATATTCACAGTCCTGGAGACACAGAACCATAATCCAAAGAGTGCATTGAATGGGGACCAAATTTGCAGCCCAGATAGGTCACCAGCCAGCACTTGCAATGACAATTAACTTTCGATAGACTGGATTTAGATGGCTGGTGGGATCCAAATCTCCCTTCCAACTCCCATCCAGCAAGGGCTTCCCCTTATTGCTCTCTAAATGGTGGCATGGTTTATTTTCAGGGCTGGTTGGTGATTGCTAGGCAATTGGCAGCATTTTAACAAATCACTTCTTTCAGGGGAAAAATGATATGGCACAAGCTGGCTTATTGAAGAGCACTTAATCTTGGTCACCAGGCACAATAGCTTGGGAACTTAGCTTCACCTGGAGAGTTTATTCTGTGACTGGTGTCACCACCAAGCCACTTGGCCTTACTAATGATGTATAGCCTGTTAGTGAGGGCCGGTGATCAAGAAAAAGTCATCTCGAGAGACATCATAGTATCTGGTCAAGAATCAGATTACCTGGATGAATCCCACCTATACCTCTTATCAGCTGTACAACCTTGAACAAGTTACTTTGCACCTCTGTTTCTCTCTTTCCCAATCTGTAAAACTGGGATAATTATAGAACATAATTCCAGGGTAGTTTTGAGGATTAAATTTAAAAACATGTGAATGTGCACAGATAAGTGCAAGAGCTTAGTAAGGAACCAATAATCTTGTTGGTGGTGATGATGATGATCATGATAGAAGGAGCTGCTACGGATTGAATTACGTCCCCCAAAAGGATATGTTCAAGTCACATGAATGTGTCCTTATCTGGAAATAGGGTCATTTCAGACAGAGTAAGTTAAATTAAAATGAGATCATCCTGGAGTAGGGTGGGCCCTGAATCAAATGCTACTGGTGTCCTTAGAAGAAGGAATTTGGACACCTAGACACAGGGGAGTGCAGCCCTGTGATGGAGGCAGAGACTGAAGTAATGCAGCGGCAAGCCAAAGAATGCCAAGGATTGCTGGCAAATTCCGAAAGTTAGAATGGGCAGGAAAGGATCCCCAGCTGCAGGCTTCAGAGGGAGCAGGGTCCGCCAACACCTGATTTCAGACTTCTAGCCTCTAGAACTGAGACAATGAATTTCTGTTGTTTGAAGCTATCCATTTATGGGTACCAGTACAGGAGCCCATCTCCTATTGCACTATATAAACCCTATTTATGACAGGTGACATGAAAAGCCGCAGAAATTAATCCTAAAAATATTGAAAAGCTCACAGAATTTTTATTTCTGCTTCTCCCCTCCTTTTGCCATCTCTTAAAACTCTACTCACTCTTCAAGACCCAACCTAGCAGGCAAGAAGCTTTGCCATGAAGCCTTCCTTCACCTCTCCCACTACCTCGCCAAGGGAGAAGGAATTGCTCTCTTATTTAGTATGCCCATGTATTGCTCCCAGAATTCATTTTTCCCCCATTATACAGATTATAATGTATTTGGTTGCTGTGTGACAGTCTTTCACATCACTCTCTGAACCACTCCACACAAGAAATATATTCATCTCTGGGCTCCACAGCGCACAGTGGGATCACATTAAGAGTTTGCTTACTGTGTACAAGCTCTTTAAACCAGGTGGAAAATAAACAGGAAACTCGGGGGTGTCGCGAGGAGTGTCTGGCCTTGGCCAGACTTGTTTCTTGGGCCTCCCTGAAAATCAGAAATGGAGTTGGATTTCCTTCAGATTTGACACCTTTAGAATCCACACCTGGTTCTCCTCTACAATGGAAAGGAATGTTAAGAAATAACACCTGTATAGATAGTTTTCCAACTACTGTGGGTTTCTGAGTTCTTCTTAATTTTGGCTATCACCTCCCAGCCTTGGAGGCCGACAAGAAATTTCACAAGCCTAGATGCCAACTAACTCTAGGAAAGGAAGGTATGTAGAGATAATCTTGTTTCCTTTGTTCATGATCCATATCTAAAGAGCCTGGAAAATATTCCAATATCAAAATGGCTAGATTTAATAAACCATATCATGAAAATCTTGATTGGGAGAGTGGAAAAGAATTGACATAGTAATTGTGTTTTGGGGAGCAAATAAGCCTCATCTAATATCACCCTCCAAACAAGTAGGCACAAGTTGGTTGGACACAGTGGTTACCAAATTTTAGCACATAGCAGAATGGTCCGTGAAACTCGTCTGGAAAGCAGATTTCTGATCTTCAGCCCCAGAGATTTCATTGATAAATCAGAGTGGTGCTCATTGATCTGTCTGGGTACTTAGTCCCCTCCAGATGACTCTGATGAGGGGCTTTGCACCCTGAGGAAGGTCAGTGCAAGGCAACAGTAAACACCCTGATTATGCACTGCTATCAAGAGAAACATTTTGAGCATGCACACCCAATAGCTAACCCAATATGTGTTTATTTATGTTTTATTCATGTACTACTATACTAATATGTATTATGCATATTTTTTGAAATTCACAAATTAGAAATAATGCTAGTAGGTGAAGATAAATATGTCCTTAGTATTGTTTACATTCCCCAGTGGAACTTCTTGGACACCTTTGGGGTAAATGCACCCCACTTTGCCTCTCAAATTTTAGCGTGCATACAAATATCCTGAATATCTTGTTAAAATGTAGATCCTGTTTCAGTAGGGTCTGAAGTGGCCTTTAAGACTGTGCTTTTCTAACAAGCTCCCAGGTGATGCTGTGTTGCTGGTCTGGAGACCACACTTTAAGTAGTTCCTTTACTACTGACCTAAATCCCAAGGCAAACTGAGGTTTTCACTGGTCAGGGCAACCTGTAGGCAGTGAGAAGAGGCGAAAGACTATCAACCAACTCCCCACAAAACGTCAATCTGGAAAACTTTCTGTAATTCTTCTTTAGAGTTTCCCTGATGTGGAACAAGAGAAAAATACCCCAAATAAGCCTCCCCTCCCCAGCCCTCTATGTCCTTTTATAGAAAGGTTCTCTTTCAATTTATCTCTAAATCAACAAGAGAGCACTCCCCAAGTCTTTAACAATGACTTCCCAGATGCACCAGTGGGCAGGAGCGTTCTCGCAGATGAAGCCTTTGACAGGCAGCATCTTTGCAGCAAACATCACGCCAGGTTTCATTAGTAAACTAGCCCTACAAAGGTTTTTTTCTTTCCTACGGATGCCGTAGCACCACAATCCTTCCCGTAGACGGATGTCTAAGAATGCCGTGCTTGGAGGTACCAAGAACAGCAATTAAACAAATTTGGAAATCATTTAGGAATAAGCAGAATGCACTAATCTGTAAAGACTATTAAATGGAAGTAAGAAACTTATATAATTAACTCTTAAAATCACCCCAAGAAGGCTCTGTCTGTCCTGGTGCAATTAAGCTAACGTGACAAGCCCATTTCAGGCAGAACGGGAATTCTTCAATGTGCTGATTTAATAGACCTGAAACATGTTATAAGCAGTGATTTCATTACTACCTCATTCCGATTTGAATGAAATCCCAACTCCAGACTAGGCTGCCTTTTGAGTGATTCCGCAGCACATGGAGACCAAAGAGGAGGGAAGGTATTCCAGAAGACCTGAAATGCGTACAGCACCAACGCAGAGGTCCGCTGTTTCAGTAAAACAGGGAAGCTCTGTGATTTTGTGTTCGTCACCGGCATGGCACTTATAGATTATCCCTAAGAAGCCACATCATAGTTTAAGAACATCGGACGTCATGTAGTAATAGATTGGCTGTGTGTTCATGTTTGGCTATTTATGTATTCATTCTTTTTTTAATTAACAAGTATTATGTGCCCCCACCCAATCTGAAAGAGCTTGCAGAGGAACATACCAGAGCATCTTTAGGGAGACAGCTGTTTTTGGTGTCTGATGGCCCCTCTGTGGCATTGGCAGGTCTGATGGACTCCTGCAGACTCATTTCCTTCATTCACAATGGGGAAAAGAATAATAGTTGTCCTAAAAGATGAGATTCAAATCCGATTTATTTTAGAGTTAAGCACAAGGCCCTCAATAAAATAGCAATTTGTTAGTTTACTTCTAGATTCTGCATTAGAGCTCCCTATGTTATTTATGTATAAAAATATTTCTATCCTCTCTCTCTCCTAGATTGTGTCAAGAATGCAATATTGTTCAAAAGAGAAATTACTTTCTTTGGACAAAGGTTCTGATGTTCATTAAGAAACATAAATTGTTAGGTTAGTAAATGTGGGTAAAAGTGGGACGCTTGAAAAGGCATTGAAATGGGGAAGGCAGTTGAGAAATCAACCAAATGAGGAGACTACGCTGTGATAAAATGTTTGCTGTCTTATGACCACAGAACTGAGGTGAGTCCAAAGTACAGCCAGCCTCTGACTAAGCAGCGAACACAGAGGTCCTGGTCTATGGAGAACTGTACTTAATTAACCATTCCTGGTGTCCCTGGCAATGGGGCCCCTCCCCGAGTTATGGACACAAAAATTAGAATATCCACTTGCAGATGAAATGGACAGTAAGTAGAAGAGCCACGATGTATGGGAGGAGGCTAGCTCCCCATTGGGCAAGCAAGGTCCTCGAAAGCATGTGGCAAAGGTTTTACACAACAAAAGGAAAGGAAGGCACATTGGAGCATGGAAGTGTACCGCTTGTATCTCCAGCTGACTTCTGTGATGAAGGAAACAGACTAAGCAGTTCACACATCTGCTTTGCATTTCCTGCCTTTTCAAATGTCAGTCCTTCACGGAAGGAACCAGAGCAAAGTAGGAGAACTGGAGTAAGGCAGGAAAGTCCACATCCGTAAGCTTCCGAGAGGCAAGTTTACAGCCGCTGGATTTACCAGCACTGAGCATGTTGTCCTACACATAACTTATGTTCAAATATTTGATGATATTGTAATCAATACACGGGGCAATTTATGCAATTAAGACAATGTTTTTGAAATTTTCTTTTATGAAACCTCATGATGATAATAGACATGCCACCAAAGAAAAATCCATCATTAAATAGGCTGAGAAGCTGCAGCTTTCTACATCTCCATCTGGATGCTCCTTTAGATTCAGAGATCAAAAGATCTGAAAAGTTCTGCTCTAAAGAAACCTGTAAAAGTTTTTCTGTTTTTAGTCCAGAATTTCCCAAATATATGACCACACAGTGCTTTCTATCATAGAAAACTATTAGCTTTGCCGCATGTGGCATTAGTCCCTCTCTCTCATTCTTTCTCTCTTCCCCCTCTTCTCTCTCTCCCTCCCTTCTCCACAGCTTCTCTACTGTGCTTGTGGGGGTTGGTAGTCAGCCCTGTGTTGCTCACGCTTATCAGTACAGCTTCTACTAGAAAACCCTTCACTGGGGAAGGTGCATGGAAAGTGGAGTCTTAAGAAAGCTGCTATTCTGGACCTCATTATGCTAGCCATCATTTTAAATATCTGCTCATACAGAATTCTCAAGGGGAAGTAAAGTAACATCAGACCATGTGCCCCAAAGCACACATGAAGCAGAATCTTGTTTTATGGCCTAGGACTTACTTCCTCGTTTGGAACCAAAAGCAAAAGACAGAGCCAGGGTCAGGAGTTGATGTCTTCAGAAACAATCAGAAAATGGAGAATGAGGTTGGACATGATGAAAGGTCCAATTACGTGAGGGTGCCAGACACTTGCTCTTATTAGACACTGGCTGCTGATCTAGGGTCAGCTGAGTGGGCTTTTTGGTTTTGTTTTAATTTTTAATAAACTTATTATTTTAGAAAAAAATTAGATTTATGGAAAAGTTGTGAAGCTAGTACAGAGTTCCTATATAGCCCATACCCAGTTTCCCATATTATTAGCATCTTACATGAGTATGGTGCATTTGTCACAATTAATGAACCAATGTTGATACAGTATTATTAATTAAAGTCTATATTCAGATTTCCTTAGCTTTTACCTAATGTCCTTTTTCTTGTCCAGCATCCCATCCAGGACACAGCATTATATTTAGTCATCATGTCCTCTTAGGCTCCTCTTGTCTGTGACAGTTTCTCAGTCTTTCCTTGTTTTTTGATGACCTTGACAGTTTTGAGGAGTGCTGGTTGGGTATTTTATAGAATGTCCCTTAACTGAAATTTGTCTGATGTTTTTCTCATCATTAGACTGGGGTTATGGATTTTTGTGAGGAAGACCTCAGAGGTAAAATGCCATTTTCATCACATCATATCAAGGTTATGTACTATCCACATGACATCTCGGTTGATATTGATCTTCATCACTTGGCTGAAGCCGTGTTGGTCAGGTTTCTCCTGGTACAGCCACTTTGAAAGATGGTTTGACACTTTCTTACAAAGCTAAACATAGTCTGATCAGCAATTGTGTCCCTAGAAAGTTACCCATCTTTTTTTTTTTCCTTTCATTGATGGTGCTTTTTGTGTGTATCTAAAATTTCATCATCCAACCCAAATGTCATGTAGATTTCTGCTCATGTTTTCTTCTGAAAATTTTTGATTTTATAGTTTTGCATTTTACTTTTAGTTCTATAATGGATTTTTTAAAAAATTTAAACTTTTTATTTTGAAATATGTTCAAACCTAAAGGACAGTTACAAAAATAATACAAACCATATACAGAGAACTCTGACATACTCATATCCTGCCAGATACCCAGATCCACCAATTTTAACATTTTGCCACATTTGAAGTATCATTCTCTCTCTCTCTCTCTCTCTCTCTCTCTCTCTCTCTCTCTCTCTCTCTCTCTCTCTCTCTCTATCATCTATATTAGTCATGGTTCTCCAGGGAAAAAGAGCTGACAGATACACACACATATATATATATGTATTAATATTATTAGATTTTTATAGGAATTGGCTCATGAGACCATGGGGACTGGCAAGTCCAAATTCCATAGGGCAGGCTGCAAGTTGGAAACTCTGATGAAGGTTTCCATGAATTCTCCAGGAGAAGCTGGCTGGCTGAGGTAGAGATAGAAATTCTTCTTTTTGACTGCTGAAATCATCAATTCTTCAGGCCTTCAAATGATTTGATGAGATTTTTCTCATTGCTGAAGGCAATCTCCTTTGTTGGTTGTAGATGTAATCAGCCATAGAGGCAATTAGCTGATTAATGATTTAAATCCACAAAATATCCTCACAGTAACAATCAAGCCAGTGCTTGCTTGACGAAACAACTGGTCACCATAATCTAGCCAAATTAACACAGGATTTAACCATCACATTATCCATCAAACTATCAATCCATCTATGTACCTATCTGTCTGTAGATGTACCAATCCATTTTCTGAACACTTGAATGTAGGTTGTATACCTCATGCTCCTTGAACCTTAGTACTGCCATGTACATTTCCTAAGAACAAGGATATTTACTTATGTATCCACCTGAAGTGCAGATATGAAATTCAAGAAACTTAACATTGACACAAAGCTTACAGTCTATATTCCAATTTCTTCACTGATATAGCTTTTTTCACCCAGCTGCCTACCGCCTTCCCTGGATGTACATTCCCTGTCTATATCCTTCAAGTCCTGAGCCCTGAGTACTATAGGTTATTTCTCTCTCTCGCTTTCTCTCTGCCTCTCTCCCTTTCTCCTCTCTCCTTTCTCTCTCTCAGGTGTGACAGGAAGACTAAGAAGACCAGAGAGGGCTGGAGTGTGAGGCACTCCCTTTCCCTAGCTGGGATAGAGCCTGACAAAGTTCAAGTCTTTTCTCCTGGAAAGTAAGCCTTTGTTATGGAGAAGGCTCTGGGCGTACTTCACAATGTTTACTATTTCTCTCCTTCCATGAGACCCAGAAGGGGATCTTCCTCAGTTCTTCACCATGAGAACCTGGTGTGGATCCTGGAGGTAAAAAAGTGTGGTGGCCCCACCTGAGACTGCAACCACCAGGAATTTCTCACTCTTAGGCAGCACAAAGTCAGCTTCTAGCAATTCATCAAAATTACCATTTGAGTATCCTTACCAGTTTTGTGCTCCAGATAAGTGGATCTTAGCTGTGAATCTCTGTATTCTCCTGTCCCTTCAGATTTCATGGTACCATTTGCCCTGTGACCTTAGTTCTCTGATGGGTCCAAACTATTGATTTTCATTTTGTCCAGCTTTTACTTGTGGTGAGATAAGAGTAGTGACTTCCAATCTCTTTAGAGGTGATGAAGCTGGAAGATAAGCTGAGTGTTTTTAAAAGTATTTGCTTTGCTAGACATGAAAATGATGAAGTAAGAGAACATAATTCATTAGAATGAACTTTTACTCACTAGTAAAGAATATAGTACATTTTGTAATGCAATGAAAGATGGTGCTTGAACACATAGTGAAAAATCTCAGAAATGACCAGAGAGAGTGTTATATCTCTACGTACATGGCTCTTTAGAAGAAAATGGGCAATCATGTGTCTTGGCTTTAAACACAACTGAAGACAGGTGACACAACTAGATGACATTTTACAGCAAGAGTGCATCTTTTCTCTCACATAGATAGGCTGAGTACATGCTACAGGCTAAATCTTTCTGCATTAAATACCTAGGAAGGATAGAAAAATATAATTTATAAAGAAAATAAATATGTGGTCATACATAAAGATAAGAAATTGTCTGTTCTTGAGACTGGATTTGCATCAAGGCTATTCTATGTCCAGAAGAGGAAAAGGCAGAAGCAAGAGAGAGCCCATGATCAAATGACAAGGTAATTAGTTGAAGAACTAATGACCCCTGCACCTCTCCTTCTTGAACCAATCAACACCCTGGGACGTATCTGGCTGCAGGACAAAGCAGAGAATGTGGAGCTTGACTCAGAGGGGGTG